>JAFELO010000050.1:434103-454812 GCA_017140195.1 Eumaeus atala | reverse complement strand
CACTGTCACACTTAATTTCCGAACGAAAACATGCTTTCGAAACGTACGGCAATAAGAGAGACTTATAATTATTATTCACAATTCACACAGCCGTACTGGATAGCGCGCTGTGACATACTGAGTTGTGGACGGTTTGGATATCCCCATTCCCCAGTTCGTATCACAACACCCCGGTCTCCACTGATCTCAATATTTTATATTCCATATATGGATAGCTGGTATAGAATAACTTCAGAAATATGAGGTTGGAGGTATCAACGCCTCTGTATATGCCTCTGCTGAAATAATTGATTGAATTTGAATTGATTTCACGTTATCGCTGTATATAGTATACATGTTTATTTTATACGGGAGCGTGCAGTCGCCAGCCTTTTTATTATTATCGCTCGAATATTATAAACTTCTTTCGCTTTTTTTTCGGAGGGACCTACGACTGGTTGGCGGCGCTTTGACTAGTCTCTACAGTTCGATTGACTAGCGAAGACTTTTGTGTCTTCAGGTTTAGGTAGATGATAGGGGGACAGACGCCATCTTTTCCGCAGAGTTCACAAATCGCCCCGCCGCACAATTCGGATGCAAAACAGTATGGCGCTACCTCTTACTGAAGTTCGTCGAACACTGCTTTCGTAAATTGAAAACAATGAAATGCCAGAATATTAGCGGCCTTATTCCTTCGGGTTTTTGGAATAAAACGAAAGCGCTGGTGTTGTTCAAGTGGCGTCATGATAAGCAGTCCATAAGTATTGAGATCGATGCTGGACCTCGAGAGCTGTCCCGCTCAGCTGTTAACTTTAGTATTTACAATGTTTCAGGTGACGCCACATGTTCAATGTTTCTCGGTGGTGCAAGCAGGGTTGACGAATCGAAATACTAAAACGTCTGCGAAAATTTAAGAGGCCGAGATTTTTTACCTTACTTACGGGGCATTTTTTATATAATTGAATTACGGAAAATAATAGGATTTTCACTAATTTAAAATAAAATTATATTTATTTGTAAATAATTTGAGAAAGGTGTAGGTATGATTTGTATTTTGAAATATTGTTTGCGTTTCCACATTTATGTAGTTCACATTCGACTTGTCTCTTGATTTGAACTATCTATACTAATATTAAACAGAATAAACATTTAATTGTCTGTTATACGAAAGCTCTGGAATATTCCGACGAACCCCGACAATCTGGCAACCCTAAATGAATGTAGCGTGACAAAAAACATAACATAGAGCAATGCGCAGGCGCCAACGAACGCGCATGCGCAGTGCAAACATTAAATCGATCTAATAATAACTCATTAATATGCACTAAATTTATACTACACTAATTAATTATTATTTATTTTTACATAATTTGTATTTAGGTGAGTGGCAGTTACTCTTTCCCATGCCAGTGAGAACTAACAAGTTACGATTTCACTATAGGATATCGTTACTTGGTATTAAAACTTGTGGGCCACTAAGTACATTCGTCGAAGCTTGTAATTTGTTCTAAAAAAGTTTTCATGTTATAAAAATCCATCCATCCACGTTAAAAAAAAAATAACAACTAACTGCGCCCCACGGCTATATCCGCGTAATCCTCGTTCTCCGCTGACCGCTCCTTCCTAGCGTACGAGGTGGTTTTAAGAAACTTTACAAAACTACAGATCATATTCAGTACTTGATACATTCTGATTCCGAGTACGAAAAAAGTAGGTACCTAAGATGTGTCCTAAATGTCTTCAAAATTTTTATCTTAAGGGGGCGGGCGCCCCTTGTAAACCGCATGATCAGATATATTGCCACGTAGACTTGTAGACTGCAGGGCGCGCGCTTGTCAACCACCCGCGTTAACAGCCGGGGCAGTTGACCTTTGGTTTTTCTATCAATATAGTACTGTGCCCATAATTTATGAAAATAATGAGACTAAATTCGGCGAAGTTAAAAATGTGCAAAAGTAATATCCTCGTTTTATTGAAGTTACCTTTAAGTAACCATTACCGACCATGTCCTAAAAGTGTCAAATCTTTTACCATTATTTTATACAGGCTTCTAAAATAAATGTGATAATTAACTATATTTTACTCTAAGTTAACGGAAGCGTGACGATATTTATATAAGATTAGCAAAGGAAACTGTTATTATCTTGACCGTGGGGACCGGGTCCCTCAATTTTGCTATTTAACACTGAAATACTGATTAACTCGGTCTGGTAGTTTTGGGGACTAGCGCCTTTAACCAAACAAGCCAACCGTTCTAAATTATAATTCTTTTTTAGCTTTAGATATAAACAAAATGTTTTTACACCGTAAACGGGACTTAATGGCGTACTATTTTAATCGAAGCATTTACCTCGACATTCGACGATTCTGCCGTAATGCAACGGCCATGGTCACGAGTAGAATGTAAGTCCCACTTACAGTACAAAAGTAGGAATACAAATCGTGAAAAAAATCGTAAAACAATTTATGAATACAATACCCATTACTCATCATCATTATCGGCCCTTATCGTTCCACAGTTGGACATAGGCCTCTTTTAATGAACCCCAAGGCGAAGACCGATCTCCTGCTACTCTTCCACCCACCTGGTGAACGGTGGACCGACACTTCGTTTTCCTAAACGTGGCCTCCACGCCAGAACATCAGTGGCCCCACTACCTGCTCGTAGATCACTGCAATCTGCTGAAATCAGTAACACTTCCGTCAGCAAAGTTGGGGCCCACCGGAAATCGCTCCGGGGATATTTCGCGATACTGGACGTCAAAACTTATACTAATATGTTAAAGCTGAAGAGTTTGATGATGATGATGTAACGTATACCCACGATGAAATTACTGCGTTCTCAGGATCCCTTCCGCTTGTTCGTTCATAGAATTTCTTATCTAATAAAAGAGATAGAGATACTAAATAAAAGAGAACGCTTGACGCAAAACAATATTTTTATTGATATTAATAACTCATAATATACCATACTTATGAACAGTATATGTTTATATAATTCTTATTGGAGAAGACCGCTAATTTTTACTTGATTTTCAGTATTGTATAATCATGCTGTCCATCTGTCCGTCATCAGCCTGTATCTCATGAACCGTGCTAGATGTGCACTTAATTTCTTTTTATAGTTTAAGGGGATAAAACAGGAAATCGTAGCCTTTTTACGACTACCGACGCTCATGAATCAAAATCAACATAATTAATATGCCGATAGGTTGCCCTCCTTTTCACCTAAATGGGTAACCGGCAATTCAAAATGCGCACAAAATGCGACACCGAAGATGTCACTTTATGTCCGTATCATATGAGCGAGAGGTACGTGCCGGACCTATGCCACTGCAATGCAGCATGGCACTACCTTTTATTGTATACATGAGTATTCTGTTGTCGTTGTAAAAACCATTACAAATCTATTTAGTCCTGGCCATATATACTGTTACAATTCAAAATAAATAAATATTACATTTGAATTTGGAGTCTGTCATTTTTATACGACTGTTCATTGTCTTTTGTCACTTTGGTGCCAATACATTGTACAATATTTCGCGACATTAAAATGAAGTCGGGTGATAAAGAGAAAGGAATCGTTTAGATTGCATTACACAAAGTGTCCATGGAGACAAATGCAATTTTTTAAACTCTCCATACATTTGGTATGAGACAAATATTTGTGTACCGGGCTATTAATAGGTACAATGAGACTTCCTCCGTTTGTGGCAGATAAAGGTCTGGCCGTTCATGTAATTCAATGTCAATTCATAAGAAAACGATAGTCAAAGCAGCAAGAGAAAAAAACCTGTACGAAAGCAAAAGACTTTATCGCGAGAAGTGAAGATAACACCTAGAACCAAGTCGCGTACTTTAAGAGATGACTTAGGACCTGCAGCCTATCAGAGTCCTTAACCGATAAATTAAACATGAATAAGGTGCTAGAACGTAAAAACTACTGAAGCGGCACGCAAAGGCAGATCACAGAAAAAAAATATATACGGATGAGATTTTTTTTTACGATTGAGCAACATTTCAAGATACAAAATGTACCGTATATGCTAAAAACTCTAGGGAAGCTTCCCAATTAATCGACAGAGTGCAACGTGAGCATTATCCGATTTCGGTAATGGTTCTGTGGGGAGTTAGCTATGAAGGAGTGACAGAGCCCATTAGCATACCAAGTGTATCAAGATACCATTCTTGAGAAGGTAGCTAAGCCCTTTAATAACACCACATTCAATAACCGGGTACGGTTCTTACAGCAAGACTCCGGACCATATCATAAAGCTCGGCCCACGCAGTCTTGGCTGGAAGCGAATGTCTCGGACTTCATCAGAACTGAAAACTAGCGCTCGTCTAGTGATGATCTTAACCCACTGGTTTGTGATTTATGGTCAGCTTAAGAGAGTGCAGCTTGGACTGCCCCAGGATAATTTGGAGTCGCTAAAACAATCCATACGATTGGCAGTTTCGGATTTCCCCATAGAAAGAGTGTGTGCTTCAATTGATAACTGGCCGCCACGTTTAGGCTGTGCCATAGCCTATGGAGACCACTTCGAATTAGCTTTTTATATTTTTAGTTGTATTATATTTGTGTATTAACACATAGTCATCGTCATCATTTCATCAGCCCTCGGTCCACTGCTGGACACAGGCCTCTTTCAATGAACACCAGGACGGCCGACCTCCTGCTACTTGCATCCACCCCAGACCAGCTACTGTACGCAAACATCCTACCCACCTGGTGCAGATTTATTTGTTATTAGATTTAGAGATGCTAGAACCGCCCATCTGCCATCTGTTCTTCTGATTGTGTTACCAGCTCATTGCCACGCAGCGAGCTTATTCTTCGCGTGACATCGGACACTTTAGTACTCTGCCCTATGACTTCCTTACGAATTCTAACACCCAACACAGCACATTCAATAGCCCGCTGAGTCCGCAAACTTGCGGACTAGTCATAAATGAAGAGGCCATGTTTCGCGCCCTTTGATCAAGTCTTCAAGGTCTTCAAGCTTGTAGCAGTTATGTTTTGAAACTTAAATATTTTATAAAAATGTATATCTGTCATCTTTGACTTTAACGCTTAATGTTCTCGGTGTTGAAGAAATGTCACTCCTTTTCCTTTGAGCAACGGAGAGGATGGATGTATGTATAGAGGATGGCTGATGCTATCTGCAATTCCCAAATCATAGTTAAATAGTTTTTATTTTCCGCCGGGAACCTACATATTCGTGTCACAATGCACGAATTTCATTTAAAGGGAGATCTACTCCTTCTTTTTATTTATTGAATTGAGACTTAATATGAAGATCTAACAATCACTATATTTTTCAAATATGGGCTATAAGGAATGGAAGACAGTCCTTGAAAATTAGTGTTTATGGAACAATAATTATATATATAAAGGACCATCCAGGTTGCAGTCGGGAGTTTCGGACAACTGCCAGATGAGACTTCAAACCGGTGAGGGTTTGAAGTCTCATCTGGCAGTTGTCCGAAAACTTTTTTTTACTAACCAATATCAAAAACTGTATCACCTCTATTGTTGTTCTTGTACTATTTTAAGTCTGTCCTGGATTATGAATGTGGAAAGACCATCTTTGAATAAATGTATTCTAAAGTCTCTATTTAACCTAATAGTCCTTTTATTTTAATATAAATTGTAACAAGCTCTGCTGTAAAAGCGACGTGAGAATGTTCGTCTACGACTTCGAGAATTACACCATAGAAGTTGACCGTCCTAAGGAGAACGTGTTCGCTGAACAAGACCTTTGTCTTGTCCAAGTTCATCCTAAGGGCAATACGTCGGGAGGATTCATTTAGGCTTCAAAATTTCCTGCAAGCACTCCAGCGATTCAACGACCAACATCGGGCAATATCGTCGGCGAAATTTAGGTGTGAGGGGTACTCACCGTTAATATTTATGCCGCATTCTGTCCGGTTTAAAGTCTTAGAGACGTCCTCCAAAGCATTCGTGAAGAGTTCCGGGGTAATAACATCCCCCTGTTTGTACTGATGTGTCTACTACCTGCCAAACGCAGCCTGCTGCGATGGCTGGAAGTCAATAAACTTTGTGGTGAGACTATTCATCTAGGCTCTTAGGCTTTAACTACAATGGCGATACAACAAGGCCCTGAGTGACGTGATTAGTTGCATGTGGGAAGTGAGTGAACGGTACTGTAGGAGTAAATATATGAGTAGGAAAGCTAGACTATCGGATGAGACGCTTGGACTTATGAGGGAACGCAGAACATACGAAGACGTTATGCCTGCCGATGTGAGGCTTCTTTCTAAACTAATCCACAAACTAATACCTCGAGACCCAAATTCGTAGTTCAAATACGCAGGTTAACCGAAGCGATTAAGCGGAGTAGAGGGTCGAAGATTTTTGTGGACAAGCTTGGGAGAAGTCATTTGACAAATATTAGGACTAATTCTGGGGTTGGCGTTTCTTCTAAGCCTGGGATCTTATATGAGATCGAAAATTTCTATAGCAAGTTGTATACGTCGCACATTCCTCATGGCGATACACTGAACAACGATCCGCGTGCAAGTTTGATACGGCATTGGTCAGGCTATCTTCCGAACGTCAGCTTGAGTGAAATTAGTCTGGCTCTTGGGCAGTTAAAAAGAGGAAAGGCTCCGCAGAAGGACGGGATAACAGTCGAGCTTATTGGGACAGGATGTGAACCGCTTCGGTTAACCTGCGTATTTGAACTACGAATTTGGGTCTCGAGGTATTAGTTTGTGGATTAGCTTAGAAAGAAGCTTCACATCGGCAGGCATAACGTCTTCGTATGTTCTTCGTTCCCTCATAAGTCCAAGCGTCTCATCCGACAGTCTAGCTTTCCTACTCATATATTTACTCCTACAGTACCGTTCACTCACGTCCCACATGCAACTAATCACGTCACTCAGGGCCTCGTTGTATCGCAATTGTAGTTTCCGACATATCTAGTGCACCGAACCGGTTTTTTTAATTTCAATTGGAATTTTTCGGAACCTACCGTGTTTCGTCGGAAGTTAGGCCAGGGTCTTGACTGTACGGATCGGACATGCTCACGTCGGAACCATATATTCAGAGAGCCTCCAACCAATCTGTGATCACGTCCCGTTTTATACCTGCCGATCACGGAGACATCCCTAAATATATGCTTTCGGTCCGTCATAATAAAGTCAATCTCGTTCCTTGTCACAGTATCGGGACTCTGACATGTCCACTTTCTAAGGGGCTTCTTCTTCGAATAAGAGGTAATTAAGAAGAGGCCCTCTTCCTCGAGGAAATTTATCAGTATTTGCCTGCTAAGATTTCGACTTCCGACGCCATGTGCTCCCAGACTCGATTCGACACCAGTTCGTACTCACACTTTGGAATTAAAGCCCCCAATAACAACATTAAAGCAGGACAGGTGTTGTGTAAGGCCTTTGACACATCCTCATATGTTGCCTCCACGTCGTCATTGGAATGTGTCGAAGTTTGTTGTGTATATTTGTATCACTTGGAGGCTGTACCTCTTAGTGAGTTTAAGTATGAGACACGCCACGCTACCTGATACACTAGAGATCTCGACGATGTTGCCTACGAGAGACTTATTCACGAGGAATCCGACGCCACCTTGTGATGGAGTGTCGCCTTCCCTGAAGTAGAATAGGTGACCCGATGGCAGATTTATGGTGTCTTCTCCGTGTTTTCGAACCTCACGTAACTCCAGAACGTGCCATCGGATTTTTCCTGTTCCACCTCAGCTCAACCATGTGATTATCTTTTCTAATCTTTCGTCCGTTATTTAATTCCCCCTTCGTTCATGTGTTTATTAAAACATGATCGAACGATTTACCTCCAAGGCAATAAAGATAAAGTTTTAAACAAAGTATGCATTAATCTTGAATTGTTTAAACATTATCAAGCGAACCCTTGATATAAAGCTCAAAAAATCTATAAGCCAACCAATCATAATGCCCAATCTCATAATAAATAAGAACGTATACACCCATTGAACTATTACTATACTAATGTATATATATATAATTACACCTAGTTATAATTTATGGTTTAAGGAGGTACGTTTAGCCGTTTTGTATTTATAACATGAAAATTAGTTAAGTACAAAATTAAAAGAAAGACGGAACGGACACATTCCGTCGGTCGAATACGATCGCACAAAGGCTTACTGTCAGCAGCGCTCCTTTGTCTGAACATGACACCACACATATGGTGCAGGTAGACACGGACGTCCCCGGGGGCTGATGCGAAGCACACGCTACAACCCAGACAACGACAACGGCAAGCCAGAAAGCAGCACACAAGTTCGACTGCGAGCTGTTCAAACAAAACCTTCTAAATCTAGGTAGGAGTAGAAATCAATCCCCGTAAGCGTGATTTCCTTAGCTTGAACAATACCACAATAACAGTTATATGTTCTGAGACTACCGTGCGCGAGTTTTGGCATCCGTCAGAAGAAGTGGTGACCCTCCCACAATTGTAACTGCCCCGGCGCCATATTTGAAGTGGAACCCTAGGCCTCTCTGGCCATGAATTTCGCTATTAAAAAGACTATCATATCGGGATGCACCTCTCCCAATTGCGGCAGTAGTTGATTCGCCCCTTTCGACCTCAAACCTAGTTCTGTTGCCCAACGGGCACTCATATTATTCCGATGAAGCTCTATTGGGCTTCTCTTCGCTACCACAGCGTAAGTTCAGCTCCAAAAAAAGAAAATAACATGTCGAAACATACACATATTGTTTTTTTCAAATTCACAATAATAGAATTTCGGGCGTTCCGATTATTTTTAGGAGTTTATTATATCCTCCTCTCACGTGACGATACCGCTGTGAAGTGATCGTGTTAAGTGCGGTAGCCGCCTTCGGTGCAGAAGACAACGCATTTAGCGAACGGCACCGACTGCTCGTTTGTCCCTAAAACTGTACTCATTATTGTTATTATGATATATCTAAATAGACTGCGCTTTGAAGTTATTTTATTGTGAAGAATAACTCTGTCCATTTTAACATTACTATATTAAATGTATTCGTGTAAAAAATCATACGTGAGCTGTAAATCGAAATATTCCTTCAAGGAATGTGGAAATAATAACAATAATAATTTAATATTGTTTATGAAATGTAATGTTAAATGTAATTAAATTGTTTATGAAAATGAAAAAATACTTATATAAATAATAAAATTATAAATTAAATTATTATAACTTGACACTAAATCAGGCATTACACTCGGGAATATTCATGTAGAAATGATAAGCAGACGAGTTTTTTTTTAATAGGTATATAGCGTATAATTAATGTGCATGTGGTTTTATAAATAAATTTTCATAAATACATATGTAATATAAAACTACATGCATATCAATTATAAAATTGTTAAGATAAAAGACTTTATCACGTCAAAAATTATTCGTTAACATTTTCTATATTCTATATAATGGGGCAGACGCTCACTTGGTGCTGCGGTACGGTACGGGAGGTAACAGCGTTATATCTCTATCAAACTCCGTCCGTCTGTGTGTCTGCAGTCGTTGTGTCCGACGCCCGTGTGTAAGATTGGAACTAAATAAAAAGTAGCATGTGCTTGAAAACGTTGCATACCTTAGTTATTCGATGTATATTTCAAATTAACGCGGAAAATGACAAAACTGTCAAGAGACAGACGTCGCAAGTGACGTGTACAGACAGACAGAGGAATTTTTCTTTATCAGTTACGGAACCCTAAATATTGACAAACATAGCTTGAATTATGACAGTGACATGAACGTAACAATGAAATGACATTTCCTTTGTGTTAACACAAGGGAAATATCATTCAGCCCAACAACTACGTAATGAGTGGCATAATTATATTGAAATTAACACAACCTTAACGTAAAAGGAAATGATATTTAGCTGACTTTGATCTCGGCGGAATGTTAAGGCAGAGACCTCAAACTTTGGGACACGAGCTCGCGGTCCTGAACTTTATCACGGAATTTGTTGATCGGGATTTCTTAAAATAAGAACTTGTGCTTGAAAATAAAAACAAGGACTTTCATCATTATCAGCCCTTATCGGTCCATTGCAGGCCATAGGCCTCTTTCACCCAACACCAAGACGACCGATACCCTGCTAGTCGCACCCATCCCGGACCGGCTACTGCTCGAAGATCGTCTTTCCACCTGGTGAACGGTCGACCAACACTTCGTTTTCCTAAACGCGCCCTCCACTCCAGAACCTTAGTGGCCCATCTGCCCTCTGTACTTCGGAGTGTGCGACCAGCCCATTGCCAGTTCAGCGAGATTATTCTTCGCGTGATATTGGATATCTTAGTTCTCTGCCTGCTGACTTCTTTACGAATTCTGCCGAACAGATAAATACCCGACATAGCACGTTCAATAGCCCGTAGAGCTACCGCAAACTTACGGACCAGTCCTAAATTATGAGGCCATGTTTCGGCGCCGTAGGTTAGTCATCACGGAGAGAACGCATTGGTTGAAGAATTTGGTCTTCAAGCTCCACGGTATAGGCGACGTGAGAACTTTAGCTAACTTAAATTAAAAGAATAAAGTCGTAACTTAACATTGGTAACCCCAGGGGCTCAAGTACTTTAGCGTCAATATAATCTCCAAAACATTAAAACGACGGTTCAAAATATAAAAATTTGGAAAGTTCGCTACTTTCCAGAAATCGCTCTAACCATCGGTGAAAGTCACATGAACATCCGTTCAATAATATGATTATTGATCATAAGCTTTATTGGTTTTTATTACCATTTGTTTATAAATTTCATTGATAAATTTTATCGTCGTCTATGCACTATACCGCTTCCGTTGTTGTATAAAAGTCTTACGAATTTGGTGTTTTGGAGATTTTTTTATAGAATAGGAGGGCCAACGAGCAATCGGAGCTTTTTTAAGACTACCGACGCCCATGAATATCAGCATAATTACGCCGATGCATTGCCCTCCTTTTCACCTCCCCAATGGGCCACCTAATCGAAGAGAATTGACGCGGGCGCCAGTTTATACGACCTCTACAACCCAGAAGCGAAAATAGGTCCAACCCTAGATTTGATCGAATTTGAATACACGACTCCGGTTTTCCTCACGATGTTTTTCTTCACAATAGGGACACTCCGAAAATGTACTTAAGTCAGAAAAACTCATTGTTTCCATGACTACACAAAAGGAGTCCGTAGCGCTAATTGCTATATCACGGAGGCTCTATGTCTATGTCTGATTATAATTAATTATCAATTCCTCAACTCCATAATGTCAACTTGAATAACTAATCAGTAATAATTATACGCGACGCGACAATTATACGAAACCTTTATTTTGAGGGCAGCTTTTTAATGTCAAGGTGATTGTCAACAGTCATGAGAATTTGGGAAATTTTTGGATGACCTTCTCTTGGTATTTGATCGGCGAAGTGTGGCGGAAAGAACCAATCAAGTTCCAAAAACTGGCGAATTAAATATTAATGATCAGGGCGACAATTATATAGACGCAACAACAACACATCTTCACAGTTACCTAATGGAAAAATATAGGACTGCGACTAACATTGATATTTCATGATTGCACAATAATAATGGGAGTGACAAGATACTGTGAGAGGTACCTCTCGCAAAATGACAGCTAAGCTATCGCGTTCTGTAAGTTTCCAGGGGCCCAATTTTTTGTTCTTCACATTTCGGATCTTATAACTGTATAGGGATTAAACGCTCTGTTTTCGCATCTTTTCCAACCACATTCCACTGAATATTTTTTTTATTCTAATGGGTAAAATGACCAACTCTAACTGTACAACATGCAACCGACATGAACACTTATATCATCTTCTTATAGAATGTGATAGAAACGAATTTCTCCGACAAGAATTTATGATGGACACTAAATGGATTAAAGCTGAACTTTTATTTCTTATACATAACATTGTTAGTTCTAATTTTAAATTAGAATATAGTGACAGATTCTTAAGTTTTGTTATCCATTCGCTATATATAAGGGATTTAAAGTTAAATTTATAATTACTTTTTCAGTAGATGTAAGGCGAGTAGAAAAAAGGATTAAGGGTAAAATACTATTTAAAAATCTAATAAACGTAATCTTATAAAAATTAATTTATGTGAATTTCTAGTCATCCATTGGAGGGAAAGAGGGGTGGGTAGTCGTGCAAATATCCCGACTACACATTTGGCCCAATCACCACCAGATTTTTAAAATTAACCACTTTTTTAAAATAGGTAATAAACATCTAATGCTAGTATCATTCAACTCTTTTCGGTGAGACGCTATTTCCAGAGGCCAAGTTTTTTTTAGGGAAACAGTTATTTCTGCTTTTTTTTTCCTGCTCTACGCTAACGGAAGTTTCCAGCGCGGCTTCATCGGTTCCTATAAGACAAGTGGGGCGAAGGTCTAGTTGAAACTAGAACAGTAATGTTAACATATAGCATATTAGTGACCTCAACAACTTTTTCCTCGATTTTTTTGTTTATAACAATTATAGTTTATTTTTGATAGCAAAGTAAATTCCTTCGAAAACGTTTTGCTAGGGCTCATTCCAAATACGCACTTGCAAACGCTGTACACGAATGGTTCACGTCTTCCGACTTATCACCTGAACTATAAGAGCTAAATTTATGCAATTTCCTTATTATGTAAATAGTATATCGTTATGGAATAATGTATTTTATTTACTTTGCATTTTGAGTTACTCTTCATATACTCGCAACACTAATTTGGATTTTTGCCTAATATCCACTAAAGAATAGTAAGTACAAAAACGATTTATATTCACAAATCCAATGATTGTTCCAAAAAAAATTTGCGTGCAACTTATGTGATAACAATTTCGTCCTAGCCAAAATTCCGCAACTCCGGTCAACTCTATTTGGAAAAGTCATATTCCCGGGACATTTCGTACACAAGTGTTATGTGCAGAAACAAGTGCTCGCCGAGACAAGGCAACTTACCAAGTTATGTACGCATATAACAACTTATACTAATAATTTGTCCTAATAAAAAGCAATATCACAAGTAAATAGGAATGAATGGATGTCAGTGTCATTTTGTCACAATGACATTATTATCTGTAATCTGTTGGATTTTTAGTGTCAGTGTACGCGCGTACACTGACACTAAAAAAAAAGTCCTTAAAGTCTCTCTTATAACTTCTCCACAACGAAACAAAAGAAAGAATTTTTTAAAGTATAGGGGACAAACGAGCAATCGGTGCGTTTCAACGACTACCGACGCCCGTACACATCAGCATAACTCTGCCAATGCGTTGCCCTATTTTCCGCAAACACAAACCGCACGAAACGCGACACAGTATGTGTCACTTTACGGCGTCATTATGTGAGCGAGACGTACCCGCCCGATCGTGCCGGCCCAATTCCGTTGCATACGATGAGGTAGTGTCATGCACTACGCATTACACTGCCTCCTCTTCTTATTTTTATAGCTATATTACATAAAAGCAGTTGGGATGGTGGTTACCGTCGCCACACACACGTGCACATTAACCTGGCCTATAACCATCAACCTAGCATCGGTTGACGTTTGGAGAAGTTCCAAGCCGTTTCATAACAGGTACCATTATACATTTATCACCACAAGCGCTCGAGGCTGTACGTATGTCTTAACATTTCCTTGGCACATAGATGTTTTGCGTTGTCGCTATGTTCGTATAGGCAGGTTACACAACCTGTTATATCCAGCTGAAAAATGTATATTAACACTTTCTGGCTTTTTTGTCTGTGTAGTTGTTAAATTTGTTGCAAGTAATATGTAAGGACTTAACAATATCTCAATTGTAGACTAGGAATAGGCGCAGTGGTAAGAGTGAGCACGGAACAAAACCGGTCGCTGGTTCGCGTGTCGCCCGGGTCGTCCTTTTTTTTGGATTATTGAACTGGTTACAATTTTCATATACAACTATATATTAAACATAATATATACGATTGCACACACTCGATATGATCACAGCACATTCAAAAGTAGAAACTATCACTACTTACTCAAATACAGATGGAAAATAAATATAGTAAGTAAGTACAGAAAATGTATCAATTTGTATAATGAATTTAGAATAGGTGAGGCAATTATGTATGGATCGTGATACGTGACACTCCGTTCTCTCTGCCTACCCCATTAGGGACCTGGCGTGCGTGTAAAATGCTACTATGATTACTTATTTACTACTTTGATACTATGATTATTTAATCCATAATTTAATTTCGATTAAACACTCAAACTATCTCACCCCATTATACAAGTAGTCTCATGGGGGTGATTTTTAAAAGGAAGCTATCTTGGTTTCGGGTTGTTAATTTTGCTATATGCTTTCAAAATTTCATCAAAGTTGTTCTAGCAGTATAGCCATGAAGCTGACAGACAAAAAGACATAAATACATACAGACTTTCACATTTATAATATTAGTATGGATTTTTGTTCTACACAATGTTTACTGTGGCTTTTATCGCATATGATGTCAACCCCATCGTACCTTATAAAACTATAAAAATAATATACCTTTAAGTTATCCTCTAAAAGGACTTTTCCAAGTTTTAGGTTCATATTCAGTTAGGTCTGAGAATATATATAATAAGTGATAAGGCTTGTTCACACAACCCGGCATAACAACGTTTTTCTTGTTGATGCGGGGAAAAGCTTTCGCTGGCCCTGGGCTGGATCCGGTTGCGTGTGGGGCCCGCGAATACCCACAAAAATCACCGCGAGTGCCATCAGTGCCGCCTTTGGTAAGATGGCCCGGAACAACAAATCATCAGGGCACCTCGACGGCCAGTCATCCCACTAAGGGACCGATGCCACCTCCACAGTTGGGGTTGATCCGCACCACAGGGCATCCGCACCAACTTTAGGACAGTGCAATGGGGTGAGCTTGCCATCCTCGCCCCTTGAAACAAAAATTGGCTCCTCTTTCTGCTCTTTAGACCCGTCTTCTTATAAATGGGGTACAAAGAGCACCCACCTCCTCGGTTCAATTGGCTTCGCCCAAGGTGAACGCTTGGTGAGGCCTTTAAAGGCTACCGAGCCCCACCGCCACGACAAGGCTTGAACCGTGGTGGGGGCAAAGCAGCGTTTGCCGGATCAAAAATTAGTATATATAAAACAGAATGTGTGACAGAGTCGCTGATTAGATGTTCGAATTAAATTGTATTGCACCTTATCGCCACTGCTACGTTCGTATTAGATACGAGGGTCAGTAATAGTCTTACAGCCACAGAATTTATACAAAATTTACTGACGAGACGCTCCCTCTCATTTTTATTCTTGTAGTTATAGATTATTCAATTTTTGTATAAAATGTACATTGATTTATGATCATTAAATTTATCACCCTTGTCCAGTTACCTGTTTGTCACAAAAGTCTTGCTCCTAGGCTCACATGAACTGGATAACGGTAGCCAGTTTGTACATATCCTAAGGGTAAAGTGAAATAGAAGTCCCGTACCGACGGCGTCGGTGTAACACGCTTATCTATAGGGACCGTGCGTGTGAGCTATCGCTACAAGTGGCTGGAACACTGCTCTTTTAATTTTATCAATTTTGCATACAACTGGGTACCACATTTTGTGTAGGTTAGATTAGAATTATACGTAGTTTTTTGTCATAGTATAGGGGGACAAACGAATAATCGGAGCCTTTAAACGACTACCGACGCCCATGAACATCAGCATAATTATGCCGATGTGTTGCCCGCCTTTTCACCCCTCCCCCAATGGGGCAAAACGAGCAATCGGAGCCCTTTCGTGACTACCGACGCCCATGGACGTTCGCATGATTGTTACGCAAGTGCGTTGCCCTCCTTTCATCCCCCCCATTGGACCACCGGGTATTCACAAACCGCACGAAACGTGACAGCGTAGCCGGAGGCTACTTACAAACCGCACGAAACGCGACACCGTAGATGTCACTTTACGTTTGTATCAAGTGAGCGAGAGGTACCTCCCCGGTCGTGCCGGCCCAATTCCGTTGCATATGAGGATGTACTGTCATGTACCATGCATAGCACTACCTCCTCCTATGTAGTAAGGCGCTACCTCTTTCTAAGCCTGTAACCTTTTCATTTTTAACCTTCGAATGTCAAAATAACACCAGGGCGCTGCTTTTATATTTCATTTTGTACATTACAACATCGAGTATCGGAGTGTATTAACACATGCATATAAGGGACTACAATAAAGCAATTTAAATACATAAATATTTATGATTACGGTTTAATTATCGTATAACTCAATAGTCGTATACTCTTTGTTTCAACTCATACGCAGAAACCTCAACAGTAACACTCTTGGTGGTTGTGCATGTATTTTAACTGTCTCGTAAGGGGTGATCTAAGATAATAACACATGTAAATAAAGATATTCATGTAATAATATATATCAGAACATAAATACCTTGTGCCATCGTCAACACTAAGGCGAAAAAAGTGTAATCTTTTGAATTCGAAATTTGAAATCGATTTACAAATGGCGAATCTCCCGCAACTTTACCAAACAGCTGTACCTGCCATTATCAGCTCAAGGTCTGAGATAATGACGTTGATACGTAAATGTCCGAATGAATAAAGAAAATACTCATTTTTATATGTTAATATATAAATGGTCTCAGACCCGATATGTAAATGTCCGAATGAATAAAGAAAATAGTCGTATTTTTTATATATAAAAAAAAATATTTCCTGTTGTACGGAGATAATTTCTAGATCTTGATGTTTTGCTTGTTCGCTAAAATATTACCATGATTATTACAACTTTTTTTTCTGGACCGTCTTACTGACAGTATGTCGGACAGGACTCCAGCCCCCACGGTTATGTAAGGCCAACTTTAGCTGCTGCTCGTGAGTTACCCCGTTCGCTAGTGAGGTGGGGCGAGGTAACTTGGTCCTCTCGGCCAAGATAATAGTAGTTACTTTAGCTAATCTTACATAACTATCCGGATGCATCTTTCCCATCTGTGCACAGGGAGGCATGTAACCTATCGACAACAGTTTCACCTTGACCGTCACCCGACGTGTCTTATAGTAACCGATGATGCCGCACTGGATATTTCCGTCAGAATAGAGCAGTCCAAAAAGACTTGTGAAGAATTTTCTGCCTTCTGGCTTCGAGAGACGTTCTTATGGAGACGGGTTGTTACAACGGTTCAACCATCAGAAGGGATTTTGGACCTAATATTCCCCGACGTTAGTTTAACCACACAGTTATGTTGAGGAAATCGGTAAAGGCGCGTCCTCTATGTGAGTGCGCGTCGGTATTCGGCGATTCTCTCTCATCCGCATTTTATCATTCCGTAAAGATTTCCGCCGGGAATTTGGCCGCGGAAAAACCCAACAGGATAAATATTCCTTATAATGCAAATTCCGAGTTACGGAATTAATGACAGGTCTAACTTTAATACACATGGAGAGGTAGTGCCATGCATGGTTCATGACACTACATACTCCAATCCAACGGAATTGGGCCAGCACGACCGGGGAGGTAGCTCTCGCTCACTTGATACCGCCATAAAATGACTTCTAAGGTGTCGCGTTTGGTGCGTTGTCTTTTGAGTAGCCGGTGGCTCATTGGGGGGGGGGGATAAAAAACTCTTTACGTCAGGATGCTCGCTCATCTGCGACCTTTCAACCCCAAACCAAATCTCGTCCCCCGACGAGCACTTACAGCAGTCCGATCAGTTGTGGACTTTGGGACAATTTATTTTATAAATAATATTCATCAGATTTCAGAATATAGTCGAAACCGAATGCTCCGAAGTTATGACCGCTTGCATACAGTTATAATGTGTTGCTATGTCAGGTTTTGTCGGACTAGGTCGGGAGTATAATATTTGTATTGCGAGTTTCATTTTCCTTATTGCATTCTGAACAACACAAACAATTGATTTTTTCGTCCTGAACCTATGATGGGGAATCCCGTTCCCCAGGCAAGGGAATATGGAGAAATGAGTTACCCCGACGCTAAGGGTTGCCCCACCAATATGGGATGTGAGTCGCTGAAAGAGGTCTTACCTCAGTGAGAAGACTCGTAAGGTACACATAACAATAAGCAGTAGTATTCACTGTCCTTATTTTTTCCCCCCTGTTAAAGTTATTTAAGATAACGTCATGCAATAAAGGAATTTTTAGGAAGAGGTAGTGCCATGCATGGTACATGAAACTAAATCTTTCTGTGCAACGGAATTGGGCCGGTACGACCGGGGAGACCTCTCGCTCACTTGATACAAACGTAAAGTGACATCTACGGTGTCGCGTTTCGTGCGGTTTGTAAGTAGCCTCCGGCTACGCTGTCACGTTTCGTGCGGTTTGTGAATACCCGGTGGTCCAATGGGGGGGATGAAAGGAGGGCAACGCACTTGCGTAACAATCGTGCGAATGTCCATGGGCGTCAGTAGTTACGAAAAGGCTCCGATTGCTCGTTTTCCCCCTATACTATAAACTGAATTACTATAAATATACTGAATCGGTTTTCATGGTGTTTACATCCATGGCTACTCTAGCCAGGGATTTTCAAGAAAGGTTTTAGCGTATAATTTATTTACGGGCGAAGCCAGGGCGGACCGCTAGTATTTATTACAAAACAACAAAACCTCTGCGCAAACGCACATAGAGACCTTTTGTGACCAATGTTATCAAAATCTACAGAAAGGATTTTCATGCTATTTTCATCAGTGGAAAGAGCTATCCCTGAGGATGGCGAAGTCGGGAAACTTGTAAGTGGTTCATTCGCACGCAGCCTTCACACTAACCTGATGAGTCTCAGCGCTCTGTTTTGCTTATCGTTTACGATGTGTGCAATGCTTTATCCATTGTGAAGCCCACTATTGTTATCACACCAGTTGGTAGTTGTTGACGATTGAAATCTGGCGGTGTTTTGTAACACCGATAAGACAATGGTTTGATACCTAATGGCTTATTCTATTGCTAAGCCGCTGTCCCCTTTTTCTTTTCGGACCTAAACTTTTGCTGTGGGAGCGAAGAGAAGCCAAATACAGCTTCATCGGATCGCTAGGAGTGCTCGTCTGGCCACGAGACTAGAATCGGCTTGAGACCAGCCCCCTCCATCTCCCCCTAACAGCTAACTTAATTATTATTATCATGGCCAGAGGGACCGATGGGTCCCTCCTCCCCCGACTCCCCCGACTCTCACGTCGCTCGTGGTAGCTAAAATAGCCTCGGCGCTGACGTGAACGTTTGGCTCATGGACAGAGTCATGAATCGGGGGGGTCGGCCCCCGCAGTAGCCGCTGTACGTATCTCCGGTATACTTAGATATAATTAATAAAAGAAAACATTACAAACTTATATGTGTGTTTCATTTCATACAAAATATATGTAGATGTAAATTTTGGCGATTTTGTAATGCTCGTATCTCTGATTGGTGTGCGAATCCGGCTCGCACTTGGCCGCTCGTTTAGACAGACTACAGACAACCAAGTGTATGCTATTGGTACGAAATAATTATTAATTTCCATAGACGTCCAACTTTGTTGAATTTGAAAGCCAGAAGAGTTTCTTTACCTTCCCTTCACTTCAGTTCCTTACGTTTTACGTCTTCTTTAAGTTACGTCTTCGTTAAGAGGGAACAGAGAGGCGCAGCTATCTCTCCGTAGAATCATAGTATAGTAAGAAGTGTGCATCATGTCCTCTTGAGTTTACCACACCCCACATTGTATGTAGACCTCGCAGTAATGCGTCCCTCCTTGTTCTCTTTCCACCTCCCCACGCTCGCCCCATTGCATCAGTATGTCTGCGCATCGTACGAGACCGTGACCTGTGGACGACGACATGACTGAAATGTTGTAACCGAGATATAACTGAATACATATTCTTTTTCATAACATTTTGCACGCTCTCCTACCCTCGTCCACCTCCTGGCCACATACTTAATAAATTTATCCACACAATATCGCAATGTGAATATTTTGTGACACTTCCGATAGGATCAGCAATACAATAGGTATCTAACCTAATAAGGATCTATGGGGGAGTGTGAATATCCAACAGCGGATGTCGTCCGGCTGGTATGTGTGAAAATGATGTGATATTTCATTGTTACATACACAAATTCTGTTATTCGTTCGAGTAAATTCAAATTTTGTGTTATATTTTCGAAAACAAGATACAATATAATGTAACAAGCTTTGTTTGCCTATCTTTTTCTTAAATTCGACGTTTCGGTCAATCATCAATCAGCCCTCGTATATCTAATGGGGAAAAAATGGAAAAATTAAAGTATTTAGGCAATAGTTGTGGTCTATATTAGCTGTGTATTAGTAAGAAATTTGTTTTGTTGGCGTTTTAAAATAATCCTGAATGTATAATCAGACGATGTAATCCGCTGTAGTGCTTTTATTACTGGCCCCCCAAACACACGCACATATCTGTTATCTCCAGGCTTGCCCAAGTTAGTCCAAAGACTGCTAGCTCTTTTTGAATTGTAGCAGCCCTTCTGCCACGAACAAAGGTGCTTTAAACCATTTCGAAAAATATAAGAAAAATGTAAAGGCTAGATAGAATGTGCTCAAAGGCCTTGATCTTTGAGAACAAAATGCTGTCATCTCACACCTTCTTTTCGAAACGAGATCACGTCTAGGTCACTATTTTCACAGACAAAACCTTGTTCAAACTGGAAAGACCTAGAAATTGTTAAGTTTCTAACTTCCGGTGTGTAGGGAATTTTGTTACATATGTTTTGTGTTTTCTGCTAAGTAATCGTTG
>JAFELO010000050.1:406440-434023 GCA_017140195.1 Eumaeus atala | reverse complement strand
AAGTATTATTGATAATGGGCGCTGTGTGGGGGGTCTAAGAATACCCTCACCCTCAATCCAAGCCCATAGTGACGTAAGAGTCGTCAAAGGGCACAGCGAGCTGGTTGTTTGGTGTCCCGTCTGTTTCATAGTGACAGTGAAATAGACGGGAGCACCGGACTGCGATCGCGCCGACTGATGGCGGTACCATCAATCGGATCGGCGACAGGCAGCAGTGGCGCCGGTTCGAAACCTAATGCGCTATTTCGAATCCGCTTTCTCAGCGTGGCAAAACCTTAAATGGACGACAGCAGTAGAATTCAGGCCCTAGTTCCCGGTAGTTCCACTAGTCCTAGCCAGCGGTAACGGTGGAACAAGCGATGATAAAAGTCTCCGGGCTACGGATCGCTACCACCGCTTTGACCTGGCTACGTATAACGGACGAACGCTCAGACTAGATAACCAGTTGGTTGAGCTGGAGGTGGAACTGGGAAAAATCCGATGGCACGTTCTGTCTGGTGTATCAATTATCTTTTGCTACTTAAATATTTTATAAAAAAAGTATATCTGTTTTCTTTGACTGTAAAGCTTAATGTTCTCTGTGTTGAAGAAATGTCACTCTTTTTCCTTTTGGCGATGTTGAGTATGAAATAAATGTATCTAAAAGTTTAACCAACCATCGATAGTCCTTTAACCCCCTGTTAATTCCTTTTACAGACTTATAGAATCAAATAAAATGGTAACACTTGGGCTACGTAAGGTCCGAAGACAAGGCGAGGACACCATAACTCTGCCATCGGGTCACCTATGCTTCGGGGAAGGCGACACTCCATCAGAAGGTGGAGTAGGATTCCTCGTGAATAAGTTCCTCGTAGACAACATCGTCGAAATCTCTAGTGTGTCGAGTAGGGTGGCGTATCTCATACTTAAACTCAATAAGAGGTACAGCCTCAAAGTGATACAAGTATACGCACCAACCCCGACACATTCCGATGACGACGTGGAGGCAACTTATGAGGATGTCTCAAAGGGTACTACGTAACACCTGTAAGGCCCATTTTAATGTTGTTACGGTTGACTTTAATGCCAAAGTGGGAGCACGAAATAGTGTCGAATCGAGTCTGGGGCCACATGGAAATCGCAGGTGGCAAATGCTGGTAAAATTCCTGGAGAAGGAGGGCTTCCTCTCAATGAATTCCTATTTTAAAAATTGTTGCCCCATTGTAAGTGGACATAGCAGAGTCCCGATACTGTGACAAGGAACGAGATTGACTTTATTGTGACAGACCGAAAGTATATATTTAGGGATGTCTCCGTGGTCAACAGGTTTAAAACCGGAAGTAATCACCGATTGGTTAGAGGCTTTCGACGCGAGCGTGTCCGATTAGTACAGTCGAAACTCGTCGAACGTCGAAAATTAAAAGAGACTGGTTCGATGCCCTAGATACGTCGGAAACTACAATGGAAATTGACGAGGTCATGAGTGGCGTGATTGATTGCATGCGGGACGTGGGTGAAGGATATTGTAGGAGTAAGTATACGAGCAAGAGAGCTAAACTCTCAGATGAGACGCTTGGACTTATGAGGGAACGCAGAGCACACGAAGATATTACGTCTGCCAATATACGATGTCAAGCTTTTTTCAAAGCCAATCCGCAAACTAACACGCCGCTCAAAAGACCTTCGCTGCTCAAATACGCAACGGGTTACCGAAGCGATTCAGCAGAATAGAGGGTGGAAGTTTTTTGAGGAGAGGCTTGGAAGAAATCATCTGACAAAGGTTAGGACTGATTCTGGGGTTACCATTTCTTCTAAGCCTAGGATCTTATCTGTCTATCTATAGCAAGTTATATACGTCGTACACTCCTCATCCTGCTATCCTAAACAACATTTGTCAGTCGACCTGCCGGATGTCAGCTTGAGTGAGATTAGTCTGGCCCTTTTTCTGATTGGTCTGGCGCTCCGGGGAAGGACGGAATTACAGTTGAGCTTCTTAGAGCAAGAGGCTTACCTGCATTAAGAGAGCTATAAAGATATTTGATTTTGTCCTTCAGCGGGACGTACCTCACATGGCATGGTTTGGAAGTGATGTTGTTCTGTTTTTAAGAGGGGAGACAAATCACTTCTTCAATATTACAGACCAAATTCACTTCTCGGCCATATTTACAAGTTGTTCTCAAGAGTCTTGACGAATTCCACCCACCGGAGCAGGCTAGATGAGAGTAGCAGAAGATCGGTCGTCTTGGTGTTCATTGAGAGAGGCCTATGTCCAGCAGTGGGGTCCACTGCTGGACATAGGCTGATAAATAAGGGCTGATAATGATGAATGATGATTATTGATACAAGATTATATTATTAAAAGCATAAGTTATGAATACGGATAACACATTTCATTCAGATATTATTAACAAAACTTTACTTGGTTACTGGTTATTTTTAGTCGGCAAGATTATTTTTTAAGAATTGGACCAAGGAATAATCGAAGCCATTTGGCGACCAGATAAGTCTTAAAAATACTAAAATTTATAGCATCTCAATGTCATCAAAAAAAATTTTCGTCGGTCAAAAAAATCGGACTAGCGAAGACTTTTGTGTCTTCTAGTTTAGGACTACGAAACTGTTTTTGGGGCCAAAATGGGGAGACGGTCCCCCTCCCCACGCTAGTGGCTCGGCGCGCGCACGTTGACACTTGTCCCGGGTCCTATCCGTAAGCTGTGCGAGAGTGTGTCATTCTGTCAGTCAGCGGTTGTAACTGTGAAGTAAAAATCTATAATTTTGCTTAAGGCCTTCCTATACACTACTGTCTACTTTTATAGTGCATATATAATACTATAAGACACTCTTAAAATGAAGGGGTTACGAAACTCTTCTAGATATTCGGATCTCCCCGCAGACTGTATCATAAGCGGGACATCTGTGGGCATACGGGTATAACTCTTCTCGTTCCCTTACCCGTAGATCCGGGTTTCATTGACCTGCAGTATTTAATAAGATAGCGTTGTCATTGACATGGCCTTATGCTATCTTCACAGATGTTATCAATGCTACCGTACTCTTCGTCCTATTAATAATGAGTATAGATTATCCACATATCTCTTTGTATATATTATCCACATATCACATATCTTATTGGTTTTAATTTCTTAAAGGCCCGCCACACGAACGGACCTATCTATCCGTCCAAGGTTACCTTGACACGGAGTTCGTACATTCCGTTCGTGTAGACGTGATGGCTTACGACGTACTTAATAATTATAATTAAGATCACTTCGCAATGCAAACGTGCGGCTCAAATGTTCACAGATGATGAATGTCTATATATTTCTGTTGCCGCTACAGCAAAAGATACAAAAAAAAATTTGACAAATTATATTATAACTGAAAGAAACATCATGTCGTAGTCGTATTGTACAAATCGCCGTGTGACATTACGGCTAGCCATTTTCAAGGACAGGGCCGTTTTGTTTTGAAGCCGGCCAACAATTATCTGGATTATTATTGCGAGAAGTTCTTCAATATGGCGACTGACGTTCAGCCTCATTACAGTATACACAAGTATGAAATTAAGCCAAGTGTTTTGAGTGCAAATGAAAAACTAACCTAATCACGAAGGCTTAAGGCGCGAGCATTCGATCCCATCTGGGCATAGTTTTTTTGTATTTATCTGTAGTCTACAATTGTTGATGTCATGTCAAGCAACGCCGCTAGTGGCAAAATTAGGACCTAAAACGTGTCAAAAAGGCGGATAATGATTATTTTTGGTTTAATAAGGCTACTAGCATTATGAATAACGTATAACGCCGAACACTATCTGGCAGAACTTCACTTAGCCGTGCCCAATCCGGCTAATCGTTGGCCCGCCACAAAACAAAAGCCCTGGCTAGCCGTAATGAAATACGGCGATTTAGACAATCTGACTGCGACAGTAATACTACGTTTTGTGTAGTCAATTTCTTTAATGTCCTAGATGGTAAACAAATATGACGTACATCCTGTCAACGACAATATGTGGTAATAATGCGGTAAAGTATTGTAACACAAAGATCAAATATCCAAATGTTATTAATTATTCGTCTTAAATAAAATTAAATACTTTTTTTTTCTTACATTAATATTTTTGGTTCTGTTTACATGACTTATTAATTTGGGCAAATGCGTGTCTATTACGTTACATGTGTTTAATAAAGATAGATATCTTAATCAGATAGAAATTGATTCAGTATGATACTTATTTAAGGAGTAAATACTTAATTATCATTCATAATGTTATGTTCATTCAGTCCATTCATTAACATCTCCAAGTATTCCACCAAAATCCCCATACGCCCAAAAAAAGCATGCAATCTGTTTCTTCAATTTTCGTTACGTTAACTTGTTTGTGCTTTAGGACACTTTGAAAAGAAATAGACTATACAAACTTATATCATTTGTTGTTACTAAATTAGTGCGTTAGGCGCCCGCAATTATAATTATTTTTATAAGGTATTTATTATCCTAGTCATGTCGGAACCTTGCGAGACTCGCCGTCGGTTCGTTATTTTCATTAGTTATTTCATTAGGCATCGAATCGTATCGATTTTTGATGCTGACTGTAGCCGCTATATTATGTTATTTGTTCTGAACATCCCTAACGCATTAGCATACCTATTATACATCTGTACTTAGGTACTTACTGGGTTAGGAAAGGAGGACGGAAGTCACGTTGAATACTCCGACTGAAAGTACATTGACTTCACAATAACACTTACATCATCATTATCTGCCCACTTCCGAATGTATAAATTGATCAGAAATACGCCTCTTTTAATACACATCTACTAGTGACTACTTGATGTCATAAGAGGACAAACGTGCAATCGGAGCCTTTTTATGACTTCAGCCGCCCATGTACATTCGCATGATTGTTATGCAGATTCGTTGCCAATACCATAGGGCCATCGGCTACTCACAAACAGCTCGAAACGCGACAGCGATGCTGTCACTTTACGCCGGTATCAGGTGAGCGAGAGGTACTTTCCCTGTCGTACCGGCCCAATTCCATTGCATAGGAGGTTGTAGTGTACCATGCATGGCACCACCTCCTCCTATGCAGCATGTCACAACCTGTTCCTAAAATGTGTGAGATGTCTCTCTCTATGCTCTGTTAATAAATGCAAATATTTATTATTCCCTGTAGTGATTCAGGTGGCATCATGATGATATTTTAGGTAAACTTACGTCAAAATTCTATCTCCAGTAGCTTGCATCAATAGCTGTCTATTACGCTCGACTATACTATACTATAACGTATGCGGCGTGGCACTACCTGTTCATACACCTAGACAACGCAATTCCGTAATTATACACGCGCCGCGTAATGATAGGTACTTGCCACTGATTAAGAAAAATACTTTTTTGTAAATCTACGGTACCAGCATGCAAATTGTTGCGTGACCGACGCAATTGTTCTGTAGGATACGTTAGCCACGCAGTAATACATATCGGCGGCAAAACAATTGACTAACGTAATTGTGTTTATTAAGAGAAGTGAGCCACGCGACGATAAGCATCGGCGGCACACTGATCGACCAACGGAATAGGGATGCAACGCAATTCGTAGTAGACGCGAGCGCCGCGTAATGTTGGGTACCAGCGTGTATACGTTCACCTAGTGACCAACGCAATTTCGTAGCAAGAGGCACGCGTCTGACAATGGTATTGACTGCTCAATTTATCCGACCAACGCAATTGTGTAGTATAAGTAAGCCGTGCAATGACGGGCATCGGTGTTACAATTTGCGCGACCAACGCAATTGGACTGCAACGCAATATCGTGCGCGGCGTCAAGGTACTCGCGGCTCACTTCGCACGACCATCGCGTTGTAGCTCACTTGTAGTGTGTCTCGCGTTCTACCGCTAAAAATGTGAGGTCTCGGGTAAAACAACACACAACTTTGATAAATGTTTTAATATGTCTACAGTATCCTATAGCAGTCCCTCCATCTCCTTCATGAACTGCATGTAGGCGTCGTCCTTGCTAGGCGCCTTGGGCAGGTCGGCGGCGCGTGGCGCCCTCACTTCGGCCTTCGCCCTCCTGTCCTCGCGTTTCACTCGCAGCGCCGACGGCACGAAGCGCGTCACATCCGCCGACAGGTTCCGTATCTGGGGCTTCGCGCTTATGGTCGCGCCTGTAACGAAATGTCAGTGTTAACGAGCCATTTGACTGCAAAGAGATCAGAATTGCCTGTACATGCCTACAGGTCGCCATAGACTTCAGCATCACCGGAGGGAATTTGTCTGATTGATTCAATAAGTACCCGTTGGGAAAAAGTTTGAAAACTTGACATTAATGTTGATTCTCTCAATTACAAAAAATTTCATAATTAAATTAACCAACATATTACGTATTTTATTAAGTTTTAGATTAGAAGATTAGATGAGTTTTTCACGCCCACAATGAGCCTAATCGATCTATTAACTAATCGATCGTCTCGTAAACAATCATAATTAACTGATAACCGGGACGAATGTCAGCTGCACCAACCGTGTTGTTTAACTTAATCAATACTCGTGTAATATGCAATTGTAGTTTTTATTCTTAACAATTACGGTATTTTTTATCCACCGTTGTGTATAGACAAATGAGTTGAGATATTAAAATAATACTTTGTTTTTATGAATTATGCCGTATTGTAAATTCAAAACAGCGGTTGCCGTAACAAATGTGCAGAATAGCGCTAATCATCATTTATGTTATTAAAGAACACAGGTTTTAGAGGTCATAGACTGTTGCCAACCCTATGGTTATGAGTAATTTATGATCGGTTTTTTGTTTTTAAAGTATTTTCTTAGAATATGGGGACAAAGGAGCCAGAGCGAGGAGGCGTTTATAATGGCTCCCAGCGCCCTTCAACAATCCCACGATGAATAGGCCAGTGGCTTAGGGACGGCTGAACATCTTTCAGTTGTGTGGATGTTGTGGTATAAATATGGGATAACAGTATTTTTATAGAATACCAGAAATCGGAGCCTTTTTACGACTACCGGCGCCCATGAACATCCACATGATTATGTAGTAATTACTATGCCGATGTGTTGTTCTCCGTTACAGCACCCCCACCAATAGGCCAACGGCTACTCACAAACCGCACGGAACGCGACATTGAAGATGTCATTTTACGGCGTTGTTATGTGAGCGAGAGGTATGCAACGGATTTGGACCCCAGTCGTGACGGTCAAATTCCTTTGCATAGGAGAATGTAGCGTCATGCACCATGCGTGGCACTACCGCCTCGTATGCAGCATGGCACTACTTCCTCCTAAAATACAAAAGTATTCAGTTCTTGTCATGAATTTCAGCTTCACATCAACTTCTAGGCGTTGTTGAGAAAAACGATGTGCCCAGACGGACAACACAGCGAACGTGGTTTATTCCTTCATAATACCGTAAAACCCCCTAAAAAGCTGGTGGTTTTAATCGATTAACGCAGTGCCGCGCCAAATTCCTCTTACTAAATGCTCCTGATTTCAGGTTTGTCCCCTTGGTGTCTGGTGGCGGTATGGTTTCTTTACCTGGTGGGATTTTAAAGACTTTTACCGTCCAAAAAAAAAGTACCTTCACGCCTGTTATCCCCGAAGAGGTAGGCAGAGGTGTGCTAGTACATCCACAACTCGTAAGTCCAGTACATATACTAGAACACCCACGATTAGCCAAGATACTGAGACCCATGATGTCATAGGTGGCAAGCCTATGACCACTTCGGGCACATTCCAATCCCGGACAATGTAATACATGCTGAGAATAATCTGGGAAACACTTAATAATAGTTGCCCGACCCGGGGATCGAACCCAGGACCCCACGCGGCTAACTGTCTTAACAGGCGCCACCAGCACCGTTACAGCGCAGAGGCGACCAAGTATAACTTTGTTCATAGCCTATACCTTGAGGTCCGTCCTTCTTCGTGATGAGCTGCGGCGCAGCGCTGAGCACGGACACGTGGTGTGGCGCTAGGGGGCGCAGCAGGCGCGGCGGGGCCCCGGGCGGGGGACCTGGCGGCCGCAGCACACCGCGCGCCGCCAACCCCGGCAGACCCGCTGGGGGCCCCGGTGGTCCCGGCGCGCCAGGGGGCATGCCACCTGCAACAGTGAAATAACTGTATTCAACGCGTAAATACACCAACGAAATCTTTAACTTTATATGACAACAATATACAATAAAACTACGTCACGTAGTGGCCAGGGTCACGGGGTGGACTGCTGTAAAGCTTCTGAAACGTCGGGCTAGTTAAAAAATTAAACCGCGATAGAATTTTGTAAAAATAGTTTTATTGTAATGAGTAACATTCGCATAAACTTAAGACATCGATAGATAGGGAAGTGAATCTTTATTGATCTGAAATTATAGGAACACATTGGTTAGACCAACCACCATTAGCACGTCAGTACAAGGTTTTCAATGATGTTCCCTGAGTGTGCGATGACAGAGCCTCCGGTAGTCATAACTATTGAAGATTTAAAATCCCTAGTCATAATAGCGGTCCGGGTGCGAACTCAAGAGCGTCGCTGACAAAAGTACCGCCGAAAAAAAAGAAATAAAAATTTAAGATTACTCATGGCAACTGTTTTGATAAATATTTCAGCCTAACTTTCAGCTAAATTAAATAAAAATTCATAAAATCTTGTGCAGACATAAGTGATTATGTTATTCGAAAGTGATTTGACATGTCCCACCCGTAGAGATGATATGTATCCGCAGTCTTGGTGAATAGAGATGACAGATGAGATTGCATTACTATCTTTGCCTATCAAATCTCGTATACGCATTGTGCAGAGAGAAATTAATGAAAAAAAGAGAGTGAACTACATTTGCTGTCTCTTTATACTTAGATGATTGCGTTTTAGGCTGACTTCCCTTCCCCCCACCATGGTTCAAGCCTAGTTGTGGCGGTGGGGCTTAATAGCCTAGGGTGAACCCAGGCGAAGCCAATTGAACCGAGGGGGATATTTGCACCCCTCCTATAAGAGGGGGCTTACAGATCATAAGGAGGAATCGCTCTCGGTACTCCTCTTATAAGAAGAGATACGGGGGGTGGCGCTTTTACGTACGGAGCAAGTGGCGAGGAGGGGAACTTCACCCCATTGCACTGTCCCAAAGTCGGTGGGGCTGTCCTGTAGTGCTGGGCAACCCCATGTGTGGAGATGGAGTTGGTCCCTTAGGGGGCTGACTGGCCGTCGAGGTGCCCTGATGGTTGTTGTTCCGGGGCACCTCTCCAAGGGCGACACTGATGGCAGTCGCGGTGGTTTTTGTGGGTATTCGGCACTATCATGTGCCGCGAGTCCCACACACCACTGGACCCCACCCAGGGCCGGTGAAGGCGCGTAAATGCGTTTCCCCTCGTCAAAAAAAAGGCTGACTTCCCTTCTCCATCTACATCATATCTATGGGCCCACCGCGAACTTTTCACACAGAGAATGTCACAGGCAAGTTTGAAGTGAACCTATTTACTATGAAGCTTTACCAAATAAATCCAGTAGAGGCAGCACTAGTAGGTTAAACTATATTATTATAAACATTTTAGTGGTCATTTTTATAGTGTCGTTATACAACAGGAAAATTATATCGCTTCTGAAATTACTGTTTCGTCTGTAAAGATATGAAACATCTCACAAATAATACTGTTATAATATGTCGATGCAAAACATAAAACGGTACTTATATTCCCTATCCCCATTCTGCCTGTCGCCTCTAGATATTTTTATATATTTAGACCCCTCTTCGCCTTTCTTTATGTGCTAGGACATTATAGTTCTTTTAGTGTGGCTTCACTTAGCCAATAATCAGTATTAGCTCACCAGGGCTTAATTAGTTAGACGCTTGCTCATCCACACAGCTTAAACGGTACTTAGCCTTAGAACAATAGAGGCTTGCAACGGGGAAACAGGTGGAGGTACACACAGAAACAATTATGATTTCCACGAAGCATACAGTACCAGACATTTTCGAAATGATAACGTCCCTTTTAGTTTCTTTAAATCGAGTGAAATATCAACATTAACAAAATTGAAAATACGCACCAGATAAGACGTGTAGCGCTGGTGCCCCGGGCGGGGCCCCCGGAGGCAAGCCGAGAGGACGTAGCATCGGAGGTCGCAAACCTTGAAATAAAAGAATATCATTTATAAAAACCTTGCACATTGTTTTTTAATGTTTTTTACAAAAAAAATTAGTCTGTATTATAAAATGTATTCTTCTTCTTGTAGGTACACTCCTGACGTAGCGATCGTGGTCGTGGACTGTCTGATTTTTCGTGGTTGGTAGCAGCTTATAAGGTACTTCAAAAATCTGGGCTATGACCGGATTATTGAAGCAAACGTGAGTTTCTAACTCATGATTTACGACATATTCTGGAACGAGACGTCGCCCTGCGAAAGGTTTGTCAAATTGCCGAAGTACCATTACATACCCGTGAGGCAACAATCCACCCGGACAGACACATTACTGGCTGGCTACCTCCACGTTCAAAATTCTCTTCATACAAAGACGTCGCTTCGCAAGACTATTGACTACACCTTCGGTTAGTATTTGATCAATCTGATCATTGTTTTCCCCGGTACCACTCTCGCTATTTGCCATTCTTTCTACATGTCCGAGTTAAGGGAGCATGTCCATTCTCACTTTTACATCGGCAAATTCCTTCTCACATCATCTCTCTCATTTAATTATTACGAACGCCGGTGTGGGTTACGCCACACATTTTTCTCAGTGACCTCATCTCGACCGTGTGAATTCCACCCTCATGCTCTTTCTGACATACGTAAACGAAATTACAATTTTAAGTAATATTGATAGACGTATACTAAAAGAAAGGTACCTGGTAGGTATTTTAATTTTTTTTTTTTTTTATTCATATAACCACTCTAATTTTCTGGCTACGGCATTGCTCACCTGGCGGCAGCAACGGCGGCGGTAACTGGCGCAGCTCGGAGCCCGGAGGCTCCAGTGCGAAGTCGTGTTTATTATGATGCACAGTATGCGCCTCCGTGTCGCTGTCCGAGTCGCTCTCTCGACTGTGGTGTGTGTGCTTCAACGCGCTCAACCTGTAAGTAGACATTAGTTCAGGGCCAACTTAAACAATCAAGAAAATTGTTACAAGAAAAACGACCTTAGGCCTTTTATATCATCACACTCGATCAGCCCATTGCTGGATATGAGCTCAAAATAGAATCTCCTGCCACTCGCATCGGCCACAACTTCCGTCTTCTGAAACGCGCTCTCCTCTCTTGTACCTTACGTGTCCATCTGTAATATGTTCTACTGAAAGTGCCTGGTCACAAACCCAGAAGGAACAGATGGAAATTTTGCCACTTCTTCGGGCGGTGTCGGATACTTTACATCTTTGCTGTATTGCATATGTTACCTGGTAAAAAAACGATGCTTGTTTTTGAACCACACGACCAAAGTATGACTTCTTTAGTTACACGAAACGCAACTGGCAAAAAGAGAAAGAAAATGTGTGCTCGAGTCTACCTTGCGCCTACAGTTAACATTCGAAACTCTATTCACTAAGTTATGTCTCCGTTAGCCTCGTTTTCGTTACGCTCTCATCGTTAATTCATCATCATCAGCCGGACGACGTACACTGCTGCGAATTGGCCTCCATAGGTCACGATCACGAGCCACGTACGTTCATTCCAACTTCATACCCTCTCTGGCTCAACTAATACCCTAACCACCTTCATGCCCTCTCTGGCTAAAGTAATACCCTAACCACCTTCATGCCCTCTCTGGCTGAAATAACTAAAACCCTCATAACATTTAAATTATTACATAATTGTGCTGGGTAGCGGGCCGGGATCATGCATTCTCAAGCTTATCCCAAGTCCATGCTGTAAGTAAAGAAGTTTCACTTCACATAGCGGCGACTGCCAGCCAGTGTCACATACCTCGCAGTCAAGTCAGCCGCGCGATCTCTTTCCCTCTTTTTATGCACCTCCTCCATCTCCTTCATGAAGTCGTCAATGTTCTGTCCGGACAGTGCCAACATACGCTGCTGCAAGGACGTTGGCTTCTGGGTTTGAGCGTTCCCACCGTGGGGAGGTGATGATTGATGATCCGAGTCGTCCATGGCCTCACCGTCTATATCCTCCATGGTTGGTACGGGGACATTCTAAAATGACAATAATAAAAAAATCTTCTTCAGTTACACAATCTGTCAATAAGAGAAAGAGAGAGAGGGTCTCACAAAATGTCAAGTCGAAAATATTTGACCAGTGTGTTATCACTTTCCTCTTTCACTCCAGCGGGCCACCAGCTACTCACTAACCGTCTGAAACACTATAGCCCTTACTAGATAAATTCAAGTATTATATTTATAGGTGTAATAACAACTAACTAAAGTAATTGCGTTACATACCACAGGTTCACCAGGTGGACCCTCATCCGGCACATCGGAGAATCTAATAATCTTCTTCTCCTTGTGATGTTTATCGGGTCTTGCAAGTTTCTCCACTTCAAGTAACAACACTTCAAAATCTGGTGGAGGGCCAGGTGGTACACCTGGAGGTTCAATACCAGTGGGTCTTTCCTAGAAACATTTTGAAGGAATAATGAATAAAATGTGTTATGCTGCACATATGTATATATAATGATAATATCATAGAACTTAAAACAATATCATTGATCATTGACACCAGCCTGTGGAGCAAAGAGAAGTGTGAAGCTGTATTGAGCTTCATCACACTGCTATAAGCACTCGTCTGGCCATTGTCCTGGTCTTGTTAGGCTGGGCACAGACTAATTCAGGTCCACTTTTTGGACTTAGCTTAGTTAATTCAATAAACAGTCGTATATATGTCTATTCAAACACACACTCATATGAGTGAGAATCAAAAAATCAAATGCATAAGATTTTTTTATAGTATATGAGCCAACCAGAACCTTTTGACTATCAAGGTATGGCCCACATAAATGTTGTGCAGATGTCTCACCCTTCTCTCTTTTTAATTAACTTACTTCTTAATGAACTTACTCTGTAAACAGAATCTTTCTTCAATATTGGTCTGACAGGTATATTGGCATGCACTGTATCCATGGGTAGAGGTATTTGTGACGGCAAATTGCCAAAGAGAATATTATCCGGAATCTGAAAATTCAAAATGAAAACATGTACATATATACAAGCCCATGTTAGGTTTTCTTTTATAGTATAATGATAATAACACACAAGTGTGTGCGCACAAGTGCAATCCATGTTCCCTCATTCTCCTATTTGGATGAGAAAGCAGTTCGACTAGACCAGTGAGAAATCTGGTGGGGGACTGCTTAATATGATCTTGAAGGCACAGAGGTGGTAATAATAATTGAAAAATCCCAAAAACAAATCCCAGGACTCAAACCCAGGACCTCATGACTGTGGTTGAACAGACTTTTACTTTCATTGTATAGGGTCCAACGAAATACTCTAGAGTTCTTTAGACTTGGGTGACTCCAACACACGTAGACATAGGCTTGATTGTTATACAGTTGTGTTGGCCCTCCTCTCTACTCCAATGGACCAGAATAAAATAAATATATGTCATTTGTTATCATTGTTTGTGCAATTTCCTTTTGAAACAGGTCCATATGTAGCCAAAAACAAATGGTAAGATGGAAAGCTGACTTTTGGATTTCAATGATAATATTTACTTTTATCTAATGCTGAATAATGTGTTTTGTGTATTCAAACTCATGAGAATTTTAATTGATGTACTCTTAAATTTTCATAAAAATCACATTAAAATTTGGCAACACACCCATTGCATCTGGGGGCAGCAAACTGAAAGTGTTGTCTATTTAGAATTATGGACATCTTTATGTGCAGTTTGCACCCCCTATAATAAACTTTTAGGACGAGGTAGTGCCATGCTGCATAAGAGGAGGTAGCGCCATGTAAAGTGCCTGACACAATATCCTCCTATACAACGGAATTGGGCCGGCACGACTGGGGAGGTACCTTTCGCTCACTTGATACCAGCGTAAAGCGACATCATCGTCTTCGCGTTTCGTGCGGCTTGTGAGCAACCGGTGATCCAGGAGGGGGGATGATAGGAGGGCAACGCATCTGCATTGCTCGAGCAATCTGTGCTCGTTTGCCTTATGTTATAAAAAAAACTGGAGCTATTTGGTGACTACAAACACCCATTAATATTCACAAATGCAAATGCATTGCCCTCCATGACCTTAGTCCCCTCAACAGGCCAGGATTATCTATACTAATATTACAAAGAGGAAATATTTGATTGTTTGATTGCATAGAATAGGCTCCGATATTACTAGACTACTTGAACTACTTTCGTATATATTAACTAGCAGACAGCCAGTTAATATATAGGAAATTTAAATTTAATTTTGACATGTTTACCTGTAATGTTGGTAAAGGAATATCGTCCACTTGCACTGATTGGGCATGTTTAACTGATTCATAATATGATATTAAATGAGCTCTCCTTTTCTCATACTCCATTTCTTGGCGTTTCAATTCAACCCATTTCTCTGGATCATCCTTATCCTGGAAGATTAACAAAAACAATTTTCTAAGCTCTATATTCAAACATGTCTTGATTCAAACATTTCGTCACAGGAAATAATGGATTAATGAATGTTTATATGAAAGACTTCAAAATTGTGAAATGAATCTGCAGCACATAGTTGCTACTGTTTAAAACATATCAAGATGTGATTGAAGGTATATTAGAATGTTCCAGATTGCTGGAATTTGGCAGTGTTCTTCTATGAAATCATAGAAGAACACTTTGTGGTATTCTAAAGCTGATAATAATTAATCACTTTTCTTATTGATTTATTATGTTATTCTATCACAATGTTACAGTAGTATATAATCCTTAGTGAAACTTCCATGAAATGAAGAATAATATGAAACATTCATAAAAAAAGGTAAATAAAGGTAGATTTAGTAAATAAAGTGGAAACATTATTTATTATTATTATAGCTATTATAGCTAGGGATGGGGCTAAAAATACTTACATACATCTTCAAGACTCTATCAAAAGTTTCCTTCAATTTTTTTCTTTTCTCTTTAAGAACCTTTTCATTGAGTGGTGATGGTTGTAGTACATTGTACTCTGAAAGAAATGAATATACCCCAATAAGGAAATAAACTAAAATGAGAATTTGTATAAATGTTATCCCCATTTTAGAATGTAAAATCATATGTATTATACAAATACACATAAATAGTGAGTTACCACACACCCATTTCATCAATTTTTTGAAGTTCCTCTAGTATTTGGGTAGGATCTTTCATCTTCAGAACAGCTGCACGAACCATTTGTCTTTGTCGTTTGTTTTTCTTTAACTCTTTCTTTCTGGCTTCCTTTCCTGAAATATAAATGTAACGTTGAAAGAATGGTTTATTCGTTTATATATACAATCTAAACAGGGTACTGGGACACTTACGTGCTTGATCTGTCGGATTCATATATTTACCACTTTTAGTGGTATTAATGGACCGTCGCCCCATATTGTATGGCTTATATAGACTATCGTGGAAATTAAGATCACAATTAAGTCTAAATTATTGATTTAAAAAGTATCATTTAGATTATGTACGATATTCAATAACATGTAACCAAAGCGAATTATACGAGACTCGATGAGCTGTCAAATGTCGATGGATATTTGTCAAATGTTATTCTTCCTCTTCGCACGTATCTCCGAATTACTGTAAAAGTTTTCGCCATGCTCAGTGCTTTTTAACATCCAAGGGAAAGTACAGTGCTGTTTTTGGGGTATTCCTCCTGAAAGTAACGAACTCCTGAATGAAAAAGAATATTTTTTTCATATTTCGCATAGTGAATTCGGTTTATTAATGAAACTGTTTATCTTATTACGCTCTGGAACGTCATTTTTCGCCAAGTCCAAAAGTCAATTGAAAGGATAACCATAGAATATGTATAACAATAATGTTAGACATCCAAACACCTATGTCCAGCTGTGGACGTCGTCTCGGTGATGATGATGATGATTCTCATACTCCACGGCAGTAGTACCTATAATTACAATGAAAATAAAAGGGAAACTAACACATTCAATCTGGTATATACATTTTCGAGTAGTAGTCGAATTATTGTATTTTACTCTAAATCAATTTTTTATATGGAGTCGTAACTGTATAAAAAAAAGAAATAGGATTTTCCATGCAAAATAGTCTGAGCAGCTGATGATATATGTACATTATTTTCTAGTGTTAAGGTTTGATTGTATTTTATTTTTCTTTTTTTGGTACAAATTAAAGTATTTTTCATTTATTTTTATTCTTATGATTTGTATGGATAGTTAAAATAAGTAGTTGTATTCGACTTTTTGATCGAGCATGGTATGGAATTCTCGGTCAGCGAATCCGATGTTAATGGGCTGTTGTAAATATGTACTATGGACTCCTGCACTGCAAGTAGCCCGACATGCACTTGCCCGGTTTTTGGTTTTTGCGTACTTTTTTAGCCTTTAATTTGTCTGTATTCAATAATTAACATTGCAAGTTTTTGATCCACTTTCCAGTTACTGTTTTGAAGTGAAGTGTGAGCTGAAATTTTGTATACGTACAATGTTCATGCAATTTACAAATGCACGTAAGCATGTGTAAAAATAGCAGCTGATGCATGTGTAATTAGCAGGTTGGTGGGATAGGAACAGATGTAGTTAAACGACACAAACCCATCGAGTTCGGGCTCGCTTGACATGTCTTGGCAAGGACTTTAGGACCTAGGAGTCCTTTGACAAGGACCTAGGAATACACTTTTTTTTTAAAAACTTGTCTTTAGAAATATATTATTTATTACTCTCTTGTTTATTGCCAAAACATGATTAGACGGCTTTGAATAATTAAGTAAGTAATGAAATAAAAGATTGCGACAATCATTATTCAGAAGAGCCCTGAAGGCTTACAGTACGAGCGGTGACATTGCAAGTAAGACGAGTATAGTGTATGTCTTAAACTATTTTTGAGACCATTTTGGGTGTTGTTTTGCACCACTACACTATTAATTGTCAAAATTCATATATTTTGTTTATAAAAAATAGACAATATAACCAATTATATTATGTGCACAAATTATAAACTTACTAGGGATCCACTGCGAACTTTCCTGTGAATGCCTAAACCCTTCTCAGAAATCTCTATATCTATAAGTAAAAGTCTGTTCAGTAGATTTTGAGACGCTCCGTACAAGTGGACAACGTTTGGGGACTTTATTTTATAATAAGCACGGATTACAAGTTTTACTTATGTTAACAATACTATATCAAGATGTGGCGCCCTTTAATAATATGTCATTCATCTAAAAATGTATAACTACACCATTGGTAGTGTTCCTTATCGTTTCAATATTAAAATATTGCGCTGAAATTAGGCTCAACTCTTGAATTTCAGCGATCAAAAGTATATAGGACATATTGTTTATGCCCTTTCATTTCATGACTGGTATTTTGTATAGTACAGCTTTGGGTAAAGGGAGAGGGTCCTGTAAGTAATCACGTTGGTATTAGCATCCTTTTGATAGTGTTACAAAAGAAATATATAAAAAAAATATATATAAATAGTGTTACAATATAGTGTGAAGGTAGGCTAGTAAAAATAAATGAAAGAGTATACAAGTAATCGCCTCTGTGGTGTAACGGTGCCAGTGTCCGTCCGTCCGTTAAGACCATTAGCCGCGTGAGGACCTGGGTTCATTCCCCAGGTCGGGCAATGTTTTTAAATGTTTCTCAGATTATTTTGAGCCCGCACTACATTGTCCGGGATTGGAATGTGTCCGAAGTGGCCATACGCTTGCCACCTATGACATCATGGGCCTCAATACGTTTTCTTTTTTTTTGTTAACGCGGGGAAATGCATTTACGCGCCTTAACCGGCCTGGGTGGGGTCCAATGGTGTGTGGGACTCGCGGCACATGATAGTGCCGAATACCCACAAAAACCACAGCAAGTGCCAGCAGTGCCGCCCCTGGTGAGGTGCCCCGGAACAACAATCATCAGGGCACCTCGACGGCTAGTCAGCCCTCTAAGGGACCGACTCCACCTCTACAGATGGGGTAGCCCAGCACTACAGGACAACCCCATTGACCTTGGGACAGTGCAGTGGGGTGAGGTTCCCATCCTCGCCCCTTGCCCCGGGCGCAAAAGCGCTCCCCCTGTTGCTCTTTGGTGGGGACAAATCTTCTTATAAGAGGGGTACCGAGAACGCTTCATCCTTCTGTCCCTTAGCCCCGTCTTCTTATAAGACGGGTGCAAAGATCCCCTCGGTTCAATTGGCTTCGCTTGGGTTCACCCCAGGCTACTAAGACCCACCGCTATGACAAGGCTTCAACCGAACGAAGAGTGCACCTTCGCAAGTAACACACCCGATGCGCCATAGTTTCTTGTTAGTGTGTGAGTGCATATTTCGCAAATTATAAAAGATTTTTTTAGATACCTTTATGCGCGTTCGGCATTTGTGGAGATCTCAAACTATGTAGTAACACTACGTATTGTTGAGATGGGAATTGAACTCGCGACAGTTACCGACACCTCGCGTAGAGCTATTGCGAGAGGGATATGCGAGTACATATTTTATGACATTGCTTGCTCTTTTTTTTTTTTATAGTATAGAAGAACAAACGAGATATCCAAGCCCTTTTATGACTACCGACGCCCATGATTTCGCATAATTGCTATGCCAATTCTTGGCCTTCCTTCCTCCTCCCGTCCATTGGGCCACCGGCTACTCAAAACCACACCAATCACGACACCGAAGATGTTACTTTACTGCGATATCATGTGCGAGAGGTACCTCCCCGGTCGTGCCGGCCCTACTTATCTACCTGTTTATTTGTATGAAGAGGCAAGGCGATACGAGGCACTCTCTTTACCCAGAATACCGTTGTGTTGTTCCACCACAAGCTCACCTAGACCGTCACCCGACGTATCTTACAGCAAACGATGAAGCTGCACTGTCCACACTTCCGTCAGCATAGAGCAGTAAGCAAAAATATAAATTTTATACAACGATTCTATTTCACTGATCAATGTCCTACATTAATGAGAAGATTGGTGCGAATTACCTAGCTCAAGAGCTATTTTGATCAAATTATAAAAATATAAAAAATTGCTATTAGAAAAAAGCCATTTGAAACAACGATCACCCAATGGCGATCGTTGTTTCGTTGTTATACTAATAAGAAACATTATAAGAATGGGTATACAAGGGTTTTTTGGCGCTTACAACATTCTTGCTGTGACTAAAGACAGATACAATATTAGACAAGAGAAATTTGAGGTAAATTATTCATCAATAAAATGAGTAAACTTTAAACATTCCTAAGGAGTTATTCAATTTTATATACATAAATAACGTTAGGGACTTAATTTATGTAAATTTAAGTTCATTTAAATGAAGAACAAGTAAATTAAAAATGCAAAGTGCCTTTACTATACTTTTTTCACGGAAACGAATGCATGTTTTACATTTTTTTTAAGAACTTATGAATTTCGAGAAATTATTTACCTTAAAAAGATAAATTAAAACATATGTTGAAAACTGAATCATTATTGAACTTAAAATAAATTGATTAAAATAAAATCTATTAGACAAACAACAACAGCAAATTATTAGTTCAACGTAGCTTACAAATCAAATCAATGAAATCATTTACACAAAAATCTACACAACTCACTATAAAATTATAGTCTTTAATAATAAAACTAAAATGAAAGTTCTAATTTTCTTTACTCGATTCGTCTTTGTCTGTCTCATTCACTAAGTCTGGAGAGTCTCCATCATCTCTCATATTTCAATATTCTTCGTGGTACCTGCTCGGTATAGTATTCTTATAGCACCGGTCCGCGAGGTCTTTATGATTAGATGAGATTTTAAGGTATTCGTGGTATGTAACTTTATTATTTATTTCGTTTATAAGGTCCACTTTGGATACTCGCACTAATTGCTCTCGATTTGATAATTTGGTCTTAATTCAGCTCCTGCTCTTCGCTATCTTCGAAAAACACATATTGAAGTGTAATTATTGGACTATTCTTTTGAAAATTGACAATTCTCAGAGAGTTAAAGGCTATTTTGAAATCGGCTGGCAATAAAACTTGCGTAAAAGATGTGCAGTCCGGAAAACCACTGTGATTTAGGGTACTAACAGTATAACCAGTTGGGTTTGATCTGGCATTTGCTATTATAGTAGGTCACTCAGAAGTAGCCCACACTACTTTATTTGCAAATAAAGCTTTCAACTATATATAAAGTCCACAGGCATCACTTTGTGTAATAGATAAGTAAGTGTCCTTGCTGTCTTCAAAAAATGAAATATAACAGATATTACGGCATTTTGGCCTGCGCAACTATCTGCATACAAATGTAACACTCTATGGCTACCTTCATTATCCGAAATAGAATAATAGTAATGTCTGGGTAAGAAAACTGTTGGAATGTCGTGGATACGTCAGGATCTGCATGATTAGGGTGCAAACTCACATTAGGCTGTGGTTCGGTACGGTATGGGAATTTTCGCTAACAAGGTATTTACTTTGAGCTCTGTCTTGCTGCGTACTCGTATGTTCTGAATTCATAATATTTTCTTCTGGTAATGAATGTGGCAATACAGATGTTGCAAGCGTTACTGTCTCCTATTGCATACCTTTCAAATAGTAATATTCTCTTTAGATAAAGATGATATCAATTGCATCATTTGCCTCATTAGAGACTGAAACACAAAGAAAACAACTTCATTATTTCTTAATTTTATTTCTTATTTTAATTAAAAAACAATGTTTATACATTTATATCAAAAACTAAGGAATCCTGCGAGATATTATGAATAAAAGTAGGTGAGAAAGATTTATTATAATACACCAACTATTGCGATTCAGTCATGTTTAGTAGTTCTGTTTAACACCACTACTGAGCACTGTGGGTTACGACAAAAAGCGGAATCAGTCGCTACAAAAAGCGGAATCAGTCGCTACAAAAAGCGGAATCAGTCGCTACAAAAAGCGGAATCAGTCGCTACAAAAAGCGGAATCAGTCGCTACAAAAAGTGGAATCAGTCGCTACAAAAAATGGAATCAGTTGCTACAAAAAGCGGAATCAGTCGCTACAAAAAGCGGAATCAGTCGCTACAAAAAGCGGAATCAGTCGCTACAAAAAGCGGAATCAGTCGCTACAAAAAGCGGAATCAGTCGCTACAAAAAGTGGAATCAGTTGCTACAAAAAGCGGAATCAGTCGCTACAAAAAGCGGAATCAGTCGCTACAAAAGGCGGAATCAGTCGCTACAAAAAGCGGAATCAATCGCTACAAAAAAGCGGAATCAGTCGCTACAAAAAGCGGAATCAGTCGCTACAAAAAGCGGAATCAGTCGCTACAAAAAGCGGAATCAGTCGCTACAAAAAGCGGAATCAGTCGCTACAAAAAGCAGAATCAGTCGCTACAAAAAGCGGAATCAGTCGCTACAATTGTTAGATCAGGAATGTAACTTGCGATACATATTGCTTCTGTCGGTAACGATAATATTGGACGTTAACGTATTTAGGCGGGAAACGATACTAGAGCAAGGTCCGCTATGGTTTAAAATGCCGATCGCGTTGAAAAAAAAACGTTTTCGAAAAAATGTCGCTTACGCTATGTCGGCGGTAATGGCTCAATAAAACCGTTTAATGAACGAAGATAATACAAAAATGCATCCTGTTATCTGTAACTTGTTATAGAATATAAATTCCAACATTATAATGACATTGCGTCACAATATGCTGTACACGATAGTTATATCAGATCAACATAGATAAAGCTATTTCGAGAGCAACTATTTACAGTAAAATTACACCATCGGAATATATATCAGTAGGCGAGCTGACCGTCGCCGACAACAAATTTTGTCGGGGACAAACGAGCAGAAAGTCTTTTTTACCGAAGCTCAGAGTCACCGCATACACGTTTTCCAGATGTCCCTTCTGCGCATCTTTTTTCTAGTGGAACCCATCAAAGGAAAAAACTGATCACAAAATGGAATATAGGATACCGCCTCGCATAATACCGCCGTAAAATGACATGTTATGTGTCGCCTTTCGTGCGGTTTGTAAGTAGCCCGTAGCCCGTGGAGAGGGGGAGGGAAGGGGGCAGCGCATCGGCATAGTAATTATGTAGATGTTCATGGGCGTCGGTAGTCGTAAAAAGTCTCAATTGCTCGTTTCAATATTTTTTTTATGGAATAGGGATTAAAAAAAAGAAGTATGTTCATCAGTCCTCCAGCTGATGATGCTCATTATGATTTTTAGTTATTGTCACATACACTACACAGTCGGTCTAAGTGTAGTTATTGATTGTCACATACACTACTCAGTCGGTCTAAGTTTAGTTATTGTCACATACACTACACAGTCGGTCTAAGTTTAGTTATTGATTGTCACATACACTACTCAGTCGGTCTAAGTTTAGTTATTGTCACATACACTACTCAGTCAGTCTAAGTTTAGTTATTGATTGTCACATACACTACTCAGTCGGTCTAAGTTTAGTTATTGATTGTCACATACGCTACTCAGTCGGTCTAGGTGTAGTTATTGTCACATACACTACTCAGTCGGTCTAAGTTTAGTTATTGTCACATACACTACTCAGTCAGTCTAAGTTTAGTTATTGATTGTCACATACACTACTCAGTCGGTCTAAGTTTAGTTATTGTCACATACACTGCTCAGTCGGTCTAAGTTTAATTATTGATTGTCACATACACTACTCAGTCAGTCTAAGTTTAGTTATTGTCACATACACTACTCAGTCGGTTTCAAATTTAGTAAGAGCCGTGCTATATTGCACACGAATTGGACCAGCGCGACAGGGATGATAACACATTAAAGTGAGAATTATGTCGCATATCGTGGGGTTGTGAGTACGTGGCCCATTGGAAGAGAGGAGAGAAGATTAGCAACACATTTGATTAACATTTGTATGGATATCTATGGTGTCGGTAGTCAACAAATGACTCTTGATTTCTCGTTTGGCCCCTTATATATATATTTTTATGCATACTAATATTTTCTGAGTTGTAAAATTGATCTTCATAGACTAAATTAAGTCCAAAACACAATTATGAATATAATAATATTAAAACATACCATAAATTCGTGTTTAGGTATATAAGCAAATAACATACTAAGAGAGAATATACAAAGGTCGCATAAATATTTACATTTAAACTAAAAATATTTCAAAAAATCTTTAAACTTTTAAAAATTATTCGTATTTACTGCTGTTTGCAGACTCTGCAGATCATGAGCCTCATCAGGTCAGTCCATACCTGTATCCTGATAGGCCATACCCACATCATACCTGTATCCTGATAGGCCATACCCACATCTGCCTCTATTCAACTCTCGCAATTAATAAGTCAAACAGAGTTCAACTTTTCCTAAACACGTCCCGTAACATTAAACGGCATCGTGCGCGCGCCGTCCCACTAGCGTGGGGAGGGGGACCGCTCCCCCTTTTCGGTCCCAAAAATAACCACGATAGGGTAATGTCCACTAAAATTCCGGTTTGCTTCTTTCCATCTGCGGGAAAGGAGGGGGGTCTGTCCCCCTATCGTCTACCTATAACCAGAAGACAAAAAGTCTTCCGTAATCAGTTGAACCGTTAGGGCTGGCCAAGTGCCGCCAATCAGTAGTAGGTCCCTCCGAAAAAAAAAAGAAAAAAAAACTCAAACAGACTGAAACATTCAAACGCTTTCTTATCTCTTACAACGAAGTCCTGTTATTTTACAATTCTTAGAACATAACGCACAATATTCCATTCAAACTATTGTTTATTGTTATCCTTACGGCCCATCTTGTAATTCGGTGCACATCTGTACACCCAAAGCTTACAATTACTCCATTGTCTCTTATTCTATAATTTACAATGGTACACTAAAATCATAATTTAAACTACAATTTTTATGATTCTACACTCGGCCATCCTGCTAGGACATTTTCACCCAAGTGTCGCTCGTGTGTCCAGGTTGCTTAACACTACTTTTAAATATAACTCTTTGCCATAAGCTACGGTAAACGTTTGACAATTTTTAACAACCTTAAAATGTATATCTAACAAATATAACCTAAATTATAATATAGTAATTTACACTAGTGAGTGTTTTTAAATTATCACTGAAATACTAAGACTCAGTCTCGGTCATCCTACCTCTGACACAACATACAGATTCAAATTTGCCGCCATCACAAAAAATTATCAAAACAACATCATAATGTGTGTGGTCCACCACCAGTGCAGTTGGTCAACCGAAGAACGGCCGTCAAACCATTCCGAGATGGGTGGAACTACAAAATGCCTACTTAGGATAGGCAGCAGCATCCTTCTGTAAAAGTTCCCCCATACCGTAACGCGGAGATTAGGCAACAACCCTCCGAAGAAAAGCAGCACGAACTATGACCACCAGTGTTCCGGTACTAAGAACCCCGGAGGGCTACCATCTGACGGCCCAGGCCCTGGTAACACACAACTGTAACACAAAACATCTCAGAACTGGACGTTTGGACAATTAGCGATAGGATGTTGTGGGATTATCTGAAGTCCGAAGGCAGGGAGAAAACTCGATAATCTTTAAGTCTGGTAATTTGTTCTACTAGCGGGAAGGTGACTCCCCCTGTCCCAGGGTGGTGTTGGGTTTATTGTCCGGGAGCCGTTCGTTAATAACGTGGAAGTGATCGGAAGTGTGTCAACGAGTACCAAACGGTATTTGTTGAAGATTATACAGGTCTACGCCCCAACTTCGACACACTCCGACGACGGGGTCGAGGCAATGTACGTGGATATCTCAAAGCCATACAGACCTCAGGAACGCAATACATGGTGGTGACGGGTGACTTCAACGTAAGGTTGGGTATGAGAGACGGCGATGAGCTGAAGGTAGGTAAATTTGGTGTCGGCAGGCGTAATTCCAGGGGCCAACGATTGGCTGAATTTCTGGACCAGGAATGACTATATGATGAACTCTTTCTTCTAGAAGAAGCCGCATCGCAATTCAACCTGGATTAGCCCAGATGAAATGACGAAAAACGAGATACACTTCCCTTTGTCAACCAGGCGTCACATATTTAATGATGTTTCTTAAAAACGGGCAAAGATCACCGGATAGTAAGAGGCACATTAAATATTAATACAGGCTTGAACGGTCATGGTTAATGGAGTTTACACTTTGTCCAATCCCATCCCAATGCCAAAAACCCGAAAACTTTCCGCTCGAATGCCGAAATCGAATGTCTGGCTGGATGCGAATCAAAGGACGATTTAAACAATAGGTTTGTACACACTGTCCAAGCGATCGAGTTCAAGTTTTTTAAGACCCGGAGCAAGAAAAGAACTGGAGAACTCTTCACACCCTACTCTCAGACTTATAGGCGAACGCGATGAAATGCGGTGCAACCTTCTTCTCATCTTCAGTGGACATAAAGAAGTACCGGGAGCTAATCAGACAAATCTCCAAAGCGTTGCGGACAGACCTGCGTTCCATTAATACCACTGTATTAAATAGATAATAGAGCAAAATAAGGGCTTTAAGATATTCGCTAGGGAGCTATCTATTGGCCAGACCCGACTGTTGAAACTGAGGACCGAAGATGGACCGAGGATGGATGAAGAACTTCATCCAAGGCTGAGATTTTGAGAGAGGTGGAGAAGTTATATGGACAGCTGTACCATTTAAAACGGCCTGTTGTTTCTTTGACTAAAGATCCCAGAACCAAACTTACCGGACATTATACCGAAGGTATCCCTGAACGAGATTCGAATGGCCCCGAAACAACTGATGAACAATAAGGCACCAGGGAATTACAGCAGATCCTCTGTAATATACAGTACATAATAGAGGGAATCCCTGACAATGTGGTGAATAACTCTATGGTGCAAAGAACATAAAGCAGCTAAAGGAGAGATTCTCACAAAATGAGAGAATGAAGCAGAAGTTGGTGAAAGTACATCAAGGCCTGCATACAGGGCATGTGATAAGTCAGAACGCACGGAAAATCAAATCAAAAGTAGGCCTGAAGTTTCTAAAACTGAAGTGGTCAGATATTGCTATCCGTGAGGTACAAAGGATCACCTGAGTGGTGAGTGTCCTGAAATAGGGAAAAACAAGGAGTGTCTTCAGTGTGGTGACTATAAGCACATCGCATCACAATGTAAAATACAATGTAGAACTGTATATTCAGTGTCACGGACTAGCAGAAGTGAGACAATGTTGCAGTGGTTCAGCCTATTCTAATGGTAAGTCATTATATGTTAGCTTACTTGAGATAATTGATATGTAGCCTATTGGTAAGCAAGTATATAAAGGTTGTATGTCAAAATTTACCATAGTTTCTCTGTCATGGAGTCGTTTCATCTCATCGACAAGGTGATATGAATAATCCCTTGTGAATGCTCTTGTGTTTTTCTTATGTGTTGGGCCAATTTGTATGTTGAAGAGTCAATTTGGCTAATGGAGCATTTGTTATGTATCTTCGGCAACCCGTACAGATTAGGTGGTTTCGCACACGAATTATTGTGAGAACGGGAACGCGTTGCTGATGATGAAGGCGTTGAAGCAAGAACGATGACGTAAAGGACTCAGACGAAGAAGATGCTGGTCCACCACCGTTACGTCATTGCTGTAAGAGTTCACCAAGCGTGCACTTAATTTTCAGAGAAATTTCAGAAGAAAGCTCATTAAGAAGTTCAGAGGTGATGATCGCGTAAACTTTAAGCGATGGGAGAGGGAGTTTCAAGAAATGGCCTGCATTTGCGAGTGGAATGACATTCATAAGGCTATATACGCCAAGCTACCAGTTGGAAGGTACCAGTTGATCCAAGTTAAAAAAGGCGCTTAAAGAAGAATTCGAGGGGACAATAGACAGCTTGTAACTGCATCGGGAGTTGTCCAGATGAAAAAAAAGCTAATCATGAACTATAGACAATATACTTATCTAATGCTGCAGATCGCTTCCCGGGGAGATCTAGACACACAGATTTGTTGACAAGCCTTCGGGTACTTTTACTAACCTATGACACCAGGATATTTATCATCGCAGTCCACCCGTGACCATGGTAGCTGTGAAGCTTTTGAAATGCTTAATAAACCACAATAAAGTCCGTTAAAGTAGTTTTGTTATAATATTATTATCATAGTCAGAGGGAAATAATAACAATACGCTAAAAGGTAATATAGGATAACATAAAGGTAGTATAATTAATTTTATCTAAATCTATGTGACAAAAATGAACAAAAAAGTACAAGACATTACTTTTTTTTATTCATTTTCATTTTATTAGTTTTGTTCTCTATTATATCTGTTCTTTTATATACTTTTTATAGGGTATAAATTATGGTATGTAAAATATGTAACAGTGTACTTAAAATTTTTGAATAAAGTTTTCTCTATTCAATCAATTTTATCTTTTCTGCGGGCAGCTACTTTAAATTACCTCAGGACATGACATCAGGACATCCAGCCGTGACCATGGTAGCTGTAAAGCTTTCGAAAGAAATAATTTGGAACGGGCTTGTTAAGTAACCAAATAAAACGCGATTAAATAATAATGAAATAGTCTAGTCA
>JAFELO010000050.1:361339-406308 GCA_017140195.1 Eumaeus atala | reverse complement strand
TTGCAAGTAAATAATAAATTTAAAAAAAAGTGTCGTATCGATTTAAAATGTTAACTGCTATGTATTCTGTAGAGTTTTTCGGTCTATAATTATAACGTGATTGGATATTTACTTAATTTATGAAGATGTACTTATGAATTACATAGTTGAGTTTGCCTATACAGCAGTAGGAACATTAACCAGGATCTACATTACCAAACCTACAGCTAACTGAATGCTCTACCAATTTGAGCCTTAACTAAAACTACACATTGAAAATTGACACTCGTAGATTTAAACAAACTATGTGAATAGGTTAATATGTAAGGCCTGATTGTAAAAAAAAGAAAAATATTTTTATTTATTCTTGTAAGAAAAAAAAATAGATTTTTTTTCCGGATTCAAGAAGTATAAAAATTACGCAACATGTCATTTATTGTTACTAAACATTTCTTCACTATGACAAATTCTGTATAACAGTTATTTGATAACTTTGTAACATGTGGTATATGTTTTCGTAAACATACATTGGCATTTTCGTTATTTATTTATAATGTGTATGCCTAGTACAACTCCGTCTAGCCCGACGTTACTTTGCTAGAGATACTAATCATTAAAAACAAAACGACCCAATAGGATGTTTTCGCGTCTACAAACCCATCATGGTTAGGAGGCGTAGGTATAAAGAATGTCTTGTCTAAAGTCAAACGTATTTAAAATGATTTGTAAAAAATGTGCATTGCAATTATGGTGTGGCCGTACATTTCACGATGTCTCGGCAAACGTCCTAAGTGAACTCTATATGCCTACATAGTATTTACGCGAGACGGCGGCGACGGCACTTGTATTACGTCGCATCACGTACTACGCCATACACACATACAAACAAAAGTTTTACGAGACATCCACTACACTGTCTGCACAAATATCTATATTCGTATATTTCACTACTCACTGATTTCATTCATATACCGAAACCAGACCTGTGTTCCTATCTCTGTCGCGGCGACGGGGGACCGCAACGTGGGAGTGAGACGGCGGATCCTTACGTACGAAACGACGTTTGTTGAACCAAGTCAGCGCGTCGGTCGAAGTGTCGCTCGCCCCCTCGCGCAGTGGCCGACAGCGCGTTCGCGGCGTGTGTTGGATTTTCGGGCGGCGTACGCAAGCGGCGTGTTCCTTCATTATTGATGCAAAAGTTTACACGATGGTAGATCACAACCAAAAAATATTACAGGAGTTGTTAAAGAAACCCGGGAATAATGTGTGTGCCGATTGTGGAAGCGAAGGTATGTTTCAGTGTTTTTATTAGTGATTCACGTACCTTGTAAAGCGTGTTATTTCCTTGGGGTGGCGAACAGGCAGGGGGGGCGTAGTGCGTCCATGCTCGGTAGTTCAGTGACCTGAGCGTAAAATGATTTTAATGAAAACAAATCATCTGTAATAAGTGCATGTAATGATGAAATAAGATGAACATAGTAAGTAATAGAATAAGCTAAGATATGTGTTCCGGTTGAATTACCAGGAAACGATGCGCTAATTGAAAATTGATTTTATGTGCCCGTGGTAGTGTTTTATTCTTCTTTATCCAACAGGACCCGTAGTATTGCTGTGTGTATTAGCTGAATTCTCGCATTCTGGGAACTATTCAAGTAATGTAGAGTCACCATACTTATTTTACTGTCACGCAATAAAAACAAGAAGCAAAATAATTAATAAGATAAAATAAATTATTATAGAATATTTAAATAAGTTTAGATCGAAATATTACAAAAAGTATTAAATTTTGTTCTACTATAAAATAAAATATGATCTTGAGTTTACATGTGCTATAATATATTATTTGAATATTTAAAAGTGGAAAGAAAAGAGACAATTTAACTTAATTTAGATGTCTCCAGATAAGTTAGAATTAGTTAGTAAGTATAGGTTACGTAGGTATTTAGGTATTAGGTAATGTTCATATTTTGACTGTTAATATTATTTTTTTTTTTTATGCTTGCCTATATTTTAAAACATAGAAATAATATGTACACTCAAGACACATTTTAAGTACACCATAGATGTTAAAAAATATCTTCTTCTAACATAATAAAACTGAAGAATTTATTGTTTGCTTGTTTGTTTGAAAAGGTTTATCTCTGGAGCTGTAAGTAAAAATGAAAAAAAAAATGTTATTTTAATATGGACTCTACATAGTCGCGCGTAGAAATTATAACTGCCACTTGACATTCAGTCAAATGTCTACATAATCTTATTGTGGGGCAGCAAGGATAATACCATATCTGTGATGCAGAAAGGAACTATTCAAGAGTTATAAAATTCAGCATCCAGTGAGTACTTCAATGGTGGACTTGACGATTTGGTTAAGGTGACGGGGAGCCGCTGGATGCAAGCGGCTCGTGGCCGTGACCTATGATGGTGATGAGTGAATCATTATACTGACAGTTTGTTCTCAACATATGGTATAGATATTCAATATATTGACCAACGGATTCAATACTATCTACAGAAAAAGCAAAAAACAAATTTGTTATATTTTTCTCCAATATTTTTAATTGTATTCGTTGTTTTAGCGGCAGAAATACATCATCTGTAAATATTCCAACTGTTCAACTGTCTCGCTTCATAAGATAAAGCCTGGTGATAGACAGACTGACAGCGGAGTCTTAGTTATAACTAACCCAAAAATGTAGAGTTGGTGTGAAAAGCGCCTAGATCTTTATTGGATCTCCATTGCCCGATTTTGACATTGACTATGTGGTAACTATAGTGAATACATTGTAAATACGTCAGCATTGAAATCTGTTACTGTTAATGATGTTTTGGCGGTAATCTTTTTAAGAAATTTGTGCATGCTATGATGTGTATGCTGCGTATAAATAATCTTTTATAATTAAATTTAGGCATCTTCACCAATCAAATTTGTACAACATTGCGATGGAAATGCTTATGATAGGCACAAGCTATACCTGTTGTGATAAAACTTCACGAAGTAACAAAATTAATGGCTCAAACCAGAAATATACATACGCTCCAAGTATATGGCTCTTTGTCTTGGTTAGCTTCGTCTCTCTCATCTAAAGCTCTATATCTGTCCAGAACCTCTTAATTTAAATGGCTAATTGTTTTGATTTTCGAACCCATCTAATATTGGACATTGATTACCTTGTGTTTGTGTTATATAATAATAAAATATTTGCTTGAATAAGAATTGTCTCATATAACACGATTTAATCAAATGGATATTTGTCAAGGGATTGTTGATGCCGATTTAAACTCTTATTGTAACTATAACAATGCAGCCTATAAATGACATAAGGATGCAAATCTCCTTATTTCAAGCTGATTAAAAATATATGATGGCAACACCGCTAACGTTTTAAATTTTTTATATTTGGATCACTTGTATATATGTAAACTATTAGAATAGAACACGAGCATTAAAATGACTTACAGTACATTATAGCGGTAATGCAACGAAAGTCTCTACCTGTAGCAATGTAGAGCAACATGATAGTCCATTTAAGATACATAAATATTTTGACACAAAAACAAAACAAAAACGTAACCGGGTCAAGACAGTTAAAGCTATCGACGCGATTGTTAAATTTAGTTATTATATTTTATGGACATCGTATAATATATATTGCCAGTGACAAGTTGTATTGCTAATAAATATGTTTTATTGCTTCATAAAGCAAATACAGAAAAATGCATGCCATAGCTTCCTCGGAGTTTCTTGACGTCAGCGCTGAAAGGTCGTAAAACATGGATTCCTTTGATCTGATGGCGGGTGAAATGTGCATCAGCGTTTCGATGATTTATTGGATCGTACATTTGGCTTATTTCTATGATGATATAAAGTCAAGAGTAAAACGTGTTAGGCGTTTCTCGTTAAATATGACTAAAATTGAGGTTTAATATTTTACCAAAATAAAAATTGAAAACTCATTATCAAGTCAACTAAATGTAATAATCTTAGTTGAAATGTATTTAATTATTTTATAGACAATAACTTATATTATTTGCTTGTCTATTTTGTATGTGTTTATATAAACTGCTATTATATAAGCTGTTGAAAATATACAAAAAAAATTGCTATAATTAATGCACTTATAATATGTACGAAATCATTGATGACATTGGTACAGACGCAGCAAAACATTAAACACTTATCTACGGGACAAACAAAAAGTTTTCGGACTGTTGACATTTGCCGCCATAAATATAAAAAAATCGTTTCATCAGTTAGAAGTAGAACCTGTTTTGAATTACAAACATATTTTTGAAGTACAATGAAAACATACTTGTAGATAGTGTATTGAAATAAATCATAGATATGTTTTATCTTTGAACAATACATATTGCTACTTTCTTAAGAAAACATGCTGGAAGGTCTGCCGATTTCTCTATGAGTCACCGCGTCTGGTTTTTCCTTAACCGTTATTTGAGCGCCCTATGTTTGCGTTGGGATGACTCAGAAGGAAAAATTAGCTAGCGTTGGAACCATTTTGATTTTTCCTCTGCAGTTTTTGTGACAATTTCTTGGTCAAATACTTCAAAATGTATTTTATTCAAAATTGTATTTTGCGCTTCTCGGTTGTGGTTTTGAATGGTTCTTCTCAGGACATTGCTAGGGTGGAATCGGTGGTGAAGCCGAAGCACGAAACGAACTCAGCGGTATAGTGAAATTGTGGCTTGGCGATATGTACCTAATCACGAGGAAAGTTAATATCTTACTAATAATGTAGAACCAAAAGTTTCGATAGATGGATGTACATTTGTCAAAGGATCACGCCAAAATTGTACAACGGATTTTGATGAGACTTGACAATGTTGGAGCTTATGTACCAGAGTAAGACGTGATCTATAAAGATACTAAGTTTTGCACGTGTTTTTGTCTACACTCCACGTAGGCAATATATATTTGTTCATTTGTATAGACGTACATAATTTTGCAAAGTGATGCAAACGAGCAGCCGGGGTGTTGTAGATACGGACTAACATATACCACAAAATTCGTAGTGACGCAGTTGCGTTACACACCTTGATCCTATTTCCGCAATGTGTCGTGCAGACTTTCACAATCCGCACGAAACGCGATAGCATAGCCGGTTCAACTTACCTCCGCGTCGGTTGTGAGCGTGTGAACTGTTTTGCTAGAAATACATTAAAATTTCTACTTCTTCAGCTTCCACTTCTTAATAATGTGTGACATGCCCATAATCTTTACACATTATAAATTGTCTGTCTGTATGTTATCGACTTTCCCAAAGTCTACGGAATTGATTTTCATGAGGTTTTAACCAATGGATTGAAGGATTCCCGATGAGGTTTTAGTGTAAAACTTGCTAAGGCAATCCGGTGTGTATTATTCACTAGCGAAGCCGGACGGATCGCTAGCAAATATCTATGTATTATTTTATAATGAATAAGTATTAAACATATAGGTCTATCATAGTGATATCCCTTATAAATGTTTATATTATACAAAGTAAATATCACAAGTCATAACCAATATCAAGTAGTCACTTATTGACATCTCCGTGATGCATAACAGCTGGGTTTAACCTGGCTGTCCTCTCTTTTTCTTGGCTTATTTGATGACTTTATAAGTCCTTTCAAAGTCCTTCTCCCACTTCGACTAGGGTGGAGTATTGGAGTTACTTCCAACTCCTATTTTCTACTGATTGAATTCGTCGCGGGTCCCAAGTTTTATCATTTCCCTCGCGCCTCCTGAGATCATATCAAAGGGTCGCAAGTTGCCACTATCGATGTTGGCTAGACGGGAGTAGCAGCAGTGGGAAAGAGTGATGAGACTTTCTAATTACATATGTCTATATTCTACAAGCTCTGGAACTCTGTCGCTGCATCTACTGTTAGCTAGTTATATAGACTTTGTTCATGTCGTTAATTCATTCATGAATGAGTGATTCTGTAATATTAAATTGATTAAAAATATATGATTTGTTTTGATGTAAATACGCGCCATATCAATGACCGCTTCGAAGTTCATTGTGAGATTGATAAGATATTTACGTAACAATACATTTGATAGGCCTCAATGGATACAGTTGCTACAGTAACAGGATACTTTAAATATTCAAATTTCAACGCAAAAACAAAATATTTTTGGGTTGAAATTGCATTCCTCCTAACGCATTCAGTATTATACATGAAGTTATACTTTTTTCCTGTTTCACGGGTGTGTCAACATATACTTTATACATAAGCAAAAAAATATAATAATAGAAGACTAGCCATTGTCAGGGTAACCAAGAAGAAAAGACGAGAGTGCTTTAATTTCCCGACCGAAGTGAAACTTCTTTAGTTATTTGAATCGTGTCTGGCTGGGAGAGAAATTGTGAAATGAAACGTATTCTTGCATCTCTCTTAACCCTGCATTGATATACGAAAGGTAACTCTCTCTATTATTATCTCCATTGACTTATATGCCACGCATATACCAGCCTACTACCTTTTTTTGCTGACGCGGAGAAACGAATTTAGCCGCCTTCACTGGCCCTCCTGGTAGGGTCCAGTGGTGTGTGTTGGGCACGCGGCACATCATAGTGCCGAATACCCACAGAAACCAGCCCGAGTACCAGTGCCGCCTTTCAACACAAATCAGCAGGGCAAATCGACGGCTCGCCAGCCCCATAAGGAACGACTCCACCTCCACAGATGGGGTCGTCCCTCACTATAGGATAACCCTACCAACTTTGGGACAGTGCATTGGGGTGAGGTTCCCATCCTCGCCCCTTGCCCCGTGCGCAAAGGCGCCACCACCTCTTGCTCTTTAGTCCCCTCTTCTTATAAGAGGGGTACAAAGAGCCGCCACCTCCTCGGTTCAATTGGCTTCGGCCAAGTGTCTCGGATCACCCCAGACTACTCAGCCCCACCGTCACGACATGGCTTGAAACAAGTGGGGACCATCTTACTGTAACCTGACTGTTCGGACGTTTTATTATACTATTATGATCTACGAGTACTTACTATTTTAATTATACTATTAATAGTAGTAACACGTACGGTATTTGTTCACCAGCCTACTGTTCTATTGCAACTTGTCTGCAGACATTTTTCACGGAGCTAGTACTCCCAGCTCGCTTATGCTTTTACCACAATGATTTTAATAACTAAAACCACTTTGGACACTTTACCTTTTAATTTAAACAAACGCATAGACCAACTTTTGAACTTCGCAACTAGGTCAAGTAAATATTCCCTGTGCTATAAAATGTTTTATCTGCATTTCAAGCCTAATGTTATAGTATTTCAGTTTCCAACTTTTCCCGGGAGCGCCTGATATCCTCAAGGGCTATTCATATTTGAAAAACATAATGTAACAACAAATGTTTTATTTGAAAGGGGGTGAACTCTGAAATGGCTGGACCAATTTTGATGGAACTTGTACTAAAAGAAAGCGAAGTTCATGGGGCTAGATTTTACTTCCAAAATACGTAGTTTCATTACAAAGAGCTAATAATATAGGAATCGAATTATTCTGGTGAAATCGAGGGCTGAATATTACTTTTTAAAATGTTATGTACACGGGGACATGCGAGCAGTCGGAGCCTTTTGATGTTTACCGATGCCAAAAAAATATTTTGCTAAATCGTTGCTCTCCTCATCTCTTCTTAACCCCCATCGGGCCACCACCTACTCACAAACCGCACGAAACGCAACACGGAAGCTGTCACTTTACGGTGGAGTCATGTGAGCGGGAGGTATCTGCCAGGACGTGCCAGCATTCAGCTGCAAATCAATACAGCACTACCTCTTACTTTACAAAGAAGGTTGGTATCGTTGTAAATGATGATAGTGAAGTGAAACAGTGTTGAGTTTCATTGTTGAAATCATAATATTGATTCAGCACGGACAACAGAGTAACGCGACCCCACGACCCTGTGTCCGCGGTTTCTGTGGTGTCATGACAGCATACGACATTTATAGAATATACACATTAAATATACATTAATAATATTATATTATTTAATAATAGTAACAGGCCAATGCTGCATGTTGCCCACAGGAAGCTGGTGGTCTGTAAGTCGGTTTACGGACGATACAATTTTACGTGACGACGGTTATCTAATTCATCTGTCACACATACGATGGAGACGAATTGTTACGCTCCGCCCATTCGGAACATTACCATGACTCGAGACATTACCATGACGTCATATTTTTTCGTGCAAGCGTGAATTTTAACGTCTTGTAACGTATGTCGATTTACAAGACGCGATGACGTCAAAATGATGAAATTTCGTGCGGTTTGTGTGTAGTAGGGGTAGCGTCGGAGGGAGTTGGGTTCTCTTCAATAGATAGTTGTTAGCTAAAGTCCGCCTCATGGTCCAGTACGTAAACACGTTCAACTACAGTCGGGAGGTCCAGGGTTCGAGTTCTGTGTCGAACCAAAGTGTCTTAAGGAATTTTCATTTTGTAATAGCAGTCCGAAAACGGATTTATACCTCCGGGCGTTGGAGAGCACATCATCCCTTCGGTCCTGCGCCCTATCCTTCTCCGATCGCGTGGGACTGCCGTCCCATCGGAATGGGTGAATCAGGGAACAGAGAGTGCACTTGTGCCTGCGCGCATTCTTATGCGCTATAACATCTCCTGCGCAGTTGGCCATTCTCTTTAGGGATTATTACAAGCTATCGTAGACAATAAAAGTTGTTCTCAATTGACTATATGTTACTTACCTATCCCTAAGAGCTCACTGATGTTTTAATAATAACTGTGTATTTTACAATATTATTTCATTACACCTGTAACAACATACGCTATTTATAGAATTCAAGCTACATATATGTTCTTTATAATATTATGTTAGCCATTTCTGTTGTAATGCTTACTTAAAACAGGCTAACGCAGAGAATCATAAGACGACAAATGGATAAAAAATCGGCCAAGTGCAAATCGGATTTGCCCACGAAGAGTCCCGTAGCATTGTCTATAAAAAAACTGCAAAAATCACGTTTATTCTAACCGGTTGATTAAACGAGGTTTCGTTTAATATTTATTTTATTCTATTTTTAAAATATGTTGTGTTGAGAAACTTTCAGCTGACTGACAAGACACTGACAAACTGACAGAGACGGAGACACGGAGAGAGGACTCTCATTGGTAATGTCCTTTTTGCACTCTTTGGGTACGGAACCCTAAAAAGAGATAATATTAGACGATACCATACATGGCACGAACTCCTCCTACGCAGCATGGCACCTCTTCCAATAAAATTACCTCTATTCGTAAGATGTTAAACATATCTGTGTTGCTAGATGAACCGTTAGCTTACACGAGAGGTAAATCTCGGTAATGGCTGCAGAACCGACGTCGATAACGTCAAGTCGGCGCTCTGGTACAGTGCACCGACGTACTGACACAACAGGGCAACATCGAGAAGATTAAAGGAAAATGGGGAGGGGCTTCACATTCCAACGAGATGTATACATAATGTAACCGTGTAGTAACACTGACATTCCGCTCATTACACGGGATTCCTAGTTGTACGGATATCTAGGGATATGACAATCGGGCAATCCGATTTTTTTTACACTGTATGAAAAAAATGTAAAATAACTATTTTTTAGACTTGCAGAAGCCTGTTCTCTTTGGATTTATTATCTATAAATCACGAAGAACATTATGTACTAATAGTTAGCAATTAATCTCAATCGGAAAAGAATGTGAAAGTCTATATTTGTATAATCAGAACATAAATAGTTCTCCTATCCTCTATCGAATATTTATGACCTAAACTGATTTGATTGATTTTTAGCTGTGCGGAGATGCCGGATCTCTCTGCACTTAATATTGCCCAATATTGTCAGCTCCGTTACCATGATTAATAGAAGAGAAGAGCTGCAGAATTAGGGTTTTTCTGTATGTACACCAAGGGCTGGTTTCGTAACTTACTATTAGTGATAACTATTCGATATATGACTCTTGTTATCGAAATCGCCTAAGAGTTAACGAAGTTTGTGCAATCAATATTTAAAGTTTATGCAATATTTAAGTTTTTGATTGGCTAACTGACGAGCTAAAGGACCTTTAAACCAACCTGTGGAACAGGCCTTTAGCTAAGTTAGTGAGAAAACCCATAGTCTCTGACCGTACAATTAAAGTAAAATGTAAAAAAGTATCGTCTTTGATTTGGGTCCAAGCTCAGAAAGCTGTTTCGTTAAGCTTGGCTGCCATTCGGATAAAAAGTTTTTAATTAAAATGCAAATAACTTATTTATCACTTATATCTTCTTTTTGTTTTCGGATAACTGCTTGATTTACGTGTTATTAACACATCATTAACATTAGCAATTGTACTCGTATTTATCAATTTAAATATTATTATTTTCCTTTATGTATATTATTTATTTAAACTTAATTTAATTTAGATATTTTGTAGCTTTGTAATTAACTAAACTATAATAATAACTCTATTAGTAAGCTATAAAATTGATGTCTTAAGTTTACGCGAATGTTACTCATTACAATAAAACTACTTTTACGGATTTCATCGCGGTTTATTTAATTATTTTATTAGCCCAACAATCTAGTAACTAGAGACAGTCCGCCCATTACCAAGGTTGCTGTAAAGCTTCTGAAACTAGTTAAATAATTAAATAAACCGCGATAAAATCCGTGAAAGTAGTTTTATTGTAGTGAGTAACATTCGCGTAAACTTAAGACATCAATTTTGTAGCTTACTAAAAGAGTTATTATTATAGTTTAGTTAACATTCAAAGGTGGTATACCTTATTCATCCTAAATGCATTCTAACCAAAAATGTTAAATTCAAATGCTTGACCATTGATTTACTAAATCGTCGATGATTGTACTCAAAGTTTTTTTTGCAAAGTCAACCTTCCGAGCGCGATTTTAGGTTGTTTTTACAAAGTGCATAATTTGACATGTGTACACTTTTCTTACGTACGGTTTTGAAACGCTGACTGTGTATCTTGGAATTTTAGGTCGATCATTGTGTTTGAAGGATACATTTTTAAATAGTGGTTATATTTACCTTGACTTCGTTGTTGTTCAAATTTGTTTACGCGGGAGAACGCATTTATGAGTTCCACATTATAGTACCGAATTCCCATTACAACCACCGCGAGTGCCAACATCTCTTACTGATTATTGTGGTCCGTTTATATATTTGTACGAGATAGTGCAATTGGTGTAATGCACGTCGCCTGTGCTAGTAACTGTCTAACACCGGTGTGAAGTGTGAACATGTTAACGGTGGTGAATCTTGATCAAAACCAAGAGGCTCTTTTCCGCTTCTGGACATGGCGACCCAATTCTTATGTAATGCAGCATGGCACTATGTCTTACTAATGAATGATGATGACCATAATAATGATGATGATAATACTCAATGACCTGCAAAATATGAGCAACATATGCTGGTCATATTCTGCGGGTGATTGAGTATATGTATGTAACCCGGCGATGTCACAACGAGCAGAAATCTCCGCGGTGGTCAGACCGAAATAGAGAAGTACATCCCGCGAAGTTTGTTTTTACGATCCCGAAACTGTATTCGTGACATGCAGAGCTCACGGACACAACGTCATCTGCGCACACGCACACAGCTCGCAGATATAGGCGATTCAGTAAATTATTACATGATAACGTGTGATACGTGCTAATTTGTTTGTATTAAATTAACACTGTGCACACAGTTACAACGTGGAATTCTACTAATATGATAAATACGAAACTTTGTACCAATGTATTTTTCTTCTTACACTCAAAAACTACTAAACAACTTTGGCCGAAACTTCGCTGCGCCCCACGTTGACATCCGAACGTTGCGACTGTAAAATTCTCTATTTCATGCAATTTTGTTATTTTTTTTTTCAGTTCTTTATTTGTAAAACTCATAACCTTTAATTTGATACCTATCAAAAGGGTGTTTGAAAAGAATATAACAGAAATTTTATATTATTATAATATAATATTTATATAATGTGATAGAGACGAATTTCTCCGACAAGAATATATGGTGGACACTAAATGTAATAAAGCTGAAGTTTTCTTTCTTATACATAACATTGTTACTTTTAAGTAATCTTTAAATTAGAATATAGTGGATAGATTCTTAAATTTTGTTAGCCATTCGCTATATGTAACGAATTCAGAGTTAAGTTTATAATTATTTTTTCAGTACATGTAAGGCTGATTTAATATTTATGATGTATAAATAGCTCTTAAGTAAAGTTTTAAATAAATAAGAATATGATCCATTATATATAGATAGTCAGCAATTCTGTGGCGGTGGCCATCTTGTATTTATACAAACAAATGCTGTAAATTATTGTATTGTCACCAGTACTAAAGGTATACACAAATTTCAAGTCAATGAGTTTTTTGTTCGAATTCAAGCCTGGACCCGAGTGACAGTCCCAATCGTGCACTAGACCACTGGAGACTGGTGACATAAAGTACCTTTGTGTATGTTTTACATTTACATTAGATATCAATAAATTGGAAAGATTTTTAAATGTTGAGACGGTTTCGGGCGAGTTGTTTATATTCATAGCGGTGACATAAACAACTTTTGAGTCTATTATTTTAATCTATGCACCTGTTATGTATCATTAATTAAAACGAAAACATTATTAATTATTGATTTTACATATTAATACCTACGTATCATAACTTATTTGACATTAGGAATTCGTATTTTTATGAGACTCTTCATTCATCCTTTATCTAGGTTAAGAATGTTGCTGAGGCTACTGGTAAACTGGTTATTCCCCATTTAGCATATGGTCTTAAAGTTGTTCTAACTTTAATTAAACTACCTAGCATAGATCCACGGTCAATTTGATATATGGAAGAACTAACATTTCAAAACAAAAACAAACAAAGGTACTGTCACTGTTGCCGAAAATATAATTTTATAAAAACGTGACATCATTGACAATAAAACTACTTTTACGAATTTTATCGCGACTTATTTAATTGTTAAATTAGCCCGACCTATCTGAAGCTTTACAGCAACCATGGTCACGGGTGGACAGAGGTGTCGGATGTCCAAGTGTCACAAGTTATTAGATGTACACGGATTATAGTTATTTTGCTGTTCCGATTAATACAAACATCTGAAATGGAAAATACAAATATTGAACTAGCATCAGTAATCAGTAACAATCGCGTAAAATTAAGACATCAATACAATTATTGATTCATAAAAATACAAGATACACGATTCATACTGTACTGTCATTACTGTCAAACACTACTTTAAACGGATTATATCTCGCTCACATGTCGCATTTTACACTCCACTTGTTTTCAGTATTGCACTATTGCGTACACATGCATTCTCTATTCAATGCCGTGAATGTATTCAAAGATCTAGAACACAAACAATTACGATAAATTCAATTAAAGCAAATCGTAGCGACACTTATAAATCGTTCTCGCAACCTGGGATCCAGTGGGTTTGTGAGACTAGCGGATGAATCGACGCGGCGCAATCGGCCTTTACTGAGATGCCCTTGATCAATCCCTACCCACGTATCCTAGGTGTCTTAATACATAAGCGAGCGCTCCCTGATCGTGTTATGCCGAAAAGCTATCCAGATTAATTATATTGTTGTTCATTACTTATAAATGGACGGTTAGTTGAATTGGAAGTCTATGTTCAGCTATGAAACTATAAAGACACATTTCCAGAGACTTGGCATTCTTTTGCTATCTTTATTGCTTCAATAGAAACGCGTAGAAATATCGCGGCTATGGCGGTTTTATTACGTATATGACGTCACGCGTACGTGTCGCGTACGTAGGGCCACGCGACTTGCTGACGGCGTCCGTCTACGTAAGCATTTATAATTAGTTTCCGTAATGCTATTGTGTGCTATTGTTGTTTTGTAAAATGAAAATTCTTTAGAAACGTTGTGATTTGATACGGATTTGCGTCAGACACCATCTGAGGTTTCCATCCTATAACTCTCAAAGTACGAACTGCTTTCGATTAGCTGTAATATCATCCTGCGTTCGTTGTCTTTTGATGGAAGGGATTGTAATATATTTAAAACGTTATTATTATAAGGACTTATTAATAAAGAGCATGTTACACATTACAACAAAACATTTAAGTATTTCTATGATGCACTGACGGACATATGCGTCCTGAGATCTTAATATTACTGAATGATGATCTATTTGAGCAAATGAAAGTAATGTGCTGATACGCGTAGTATATTTATTTCTCGACACGGGTTCGATGCCGGTCTAAGATCGCGCAGCGTAGTAGCAGATTCAGTTGATGGGCTTCTGATTTGCTGCTATTTTGTGTAGGATGGTCGCGTAGATTACTACGGGCAACGTAGGTCATGTGGACTATGAGTTAGGGGGACTTTTTTATGAGATAGGGGGATAGTGACCACCGCCGCCAATAAACATTTGACAAGACAAACAAGACTTGGCTTTTTGCAGACGCATTGCCGGCCTTTAGGGAGGTTTAAGAGGCCTTTAGGTATGCTTGTTTCTTGAAGACCCCTCAGTCGTATCGGATCGGAAATACATAGATCTACGGTCAATTTGATATATGGAAGAGCTAATATTTCAAAACGAAAACAAACAAAGGTGACAGTACCTTTGTTTGTTTTCGTTTTGAAATATTAGAATTGAGATTAGAGTAGGGGGTTGGACCCCTTTTCGAAACCAAGGCTAGTCCAGTCGCCCCACGAATACGCATATCATTCTGATGAGGCTGTGTTGGGCTTCTCTTCGCATGCATAGCAGAAGTTTAGTTCAGAAAAAATAGCTTCTTTTGCTGCGTTTAGAATCGGCCACATCGTGGGTTCAGTGAAATTGTCACATAGAGAAGACAGGGAAGTCATACTGCGAGTAACAAAACAAATCAGTCAAAGTGTTTTTGTCTTTTAGGGTTCATAAGGAAAAGCAAAGTTTCCGTGCTTAATTGAATTTATATAATTTCAATCTTGTGTCAAAAATAATTTCAAAGGTATACACACACCTTTGAAATTATTTTTTGGCTTTGGACTACGAAGTACTTAACATCACTCACTCATCAACAAGTTAAGCAACACGTTTTGTTAAATTCAAAGATAATGGAACACCACAAATCAGTCTGTCAGTAATCTTTATCAGAAATCTTAAAGTCCGCTGGCGAACTATTTCCGTCCAACTGGGGGAGACCCACTACTTAGTATACGACAGATAACACATTTAAGATGGCAACTCCAAACGTTCACATAGTTTTTTAATTGCTTAGCCTACTCACAGAAAGAATATAGGTATTTTATTAGAACAACCAATATAAAGAGACCAGTATTTCCGAATAGTCTAGGTATATATCTAAGCTTAAAAAGTAATTAATAAAATGAAGAAATGATCTTTAAGAAGTAATTAGTAATATTTGCTAAATTAATGGCACAAGGTGTATATTAAATTCAACAAATCAATAAGTATGTTGGTAATCTTTATCAGAAATCTTCAAGTCCACTCGCGAACATATTCCGTCCAACTGGGAGAGCCCAGAGCAGTAGTATTTACAACAGATAACATATCTGAGATAACTTCAAACGTCCACGTTCTACTATCATTGATAGTTTTTTAATTGCTAAGGTAACTTATAGAAAGAATAAACTTTTTGTTACCAATAGGACGAGATTTGAAACATTAGAAGTCGGCAGGGAGAACAGAGCGTCACAAATCTATGATAGAAGCAGAAATAATATTTATAAATTCAGTAATTATTTGAAAGAACGATTATATTTTTTGTTCATCGTAAATGCTTTTCCCGAATGTGATTTGATGGGCGTGTGGTAGTCGCGGTCGCCAAATATCCGCACCCGTAATACTGGTATAACCGAGGGACGCTGGCTGGTCTATAAGGGGACAAACGGATAAACAGAACCTTTCGATGACTTATAATGACAATAAAGATATGCATAATTGTTGTGCAGATGCGCTGACCTCCTTTCCACCTTCCCTACAAAGAGCCACTGGCTACTTACGTATCACACAAACCGCGGCAGCGAAACTGTCGATTTACGACGCGGCGGTATCGTTTGAGCGAAAGGATCCGCAACCCTGTTCGTTAGTAATAATTATGGCACGACCTGTTATTAAAATTGCATTAACGAATTGTTTTGCAATATTAAATGTTTGCCAATAAGGAAGGAAACTAGAATTATGGAGCATGGAATATGCTCGAATGTTACAGCGGTGCTCGCGTAAATAACAAGTGAATATTTTCCTCGCTATCCATTATCTGTCCACTTTCCTCCTCACAAACACTCAACGATCAATCAAAAAATATTTATCTATATACCATGCTAGCAGTCCGTCCCGGGTTCACAAGGATATTTCACGGTGTATGACAAAAATTCAGTGATATACAAAAATGTTAAAAATATAAATACGTGATAATGATGACTCAAATCTTTCTTCTTAATGATATTAGTTTAGACTACTATTCTTCCTAATTGTTATAAGTTACTAGCGGTTTCACTCACGAATGCCACCCCCAAAAATGCACCCTTGGGTTGAGTTTCGTAAAATTCGTTCTTAACCTGCCTGCTAAATTGTAGGTGCTATATTTTGCACCTACAACTTTTAAGTTTGTCTGATAGGTTCCAGTTCTTTTTGTTAGAAAATATTTTGACTATCTACATACTCATGAGAAGTATTCGATTTTGATCCAATAAAACACGAACCCTCCACAGCGCCGTCGGGTACAGGTGGGCGGATGTGCGATATAAACCGTGTGTCGACTCCATCGGAATGCTAATTAGTTACATGTAAAGTGGGTGATAATGTTACAAAACCAAACAAACTCTTTTACCTTTAAATAATACAAACATTTATAGAGGACACATTTCTTTTATAATCATAATCATCATATTTATTTGCATAAAACATGGTTACACAGAGGTAACAGATAGCATGCAAACATTTTAAACAATCTAGAAATTGTTCAAAGTCTTAGTATTATATATTTTTTTTTGTATTTAAAAAAAAATCATTTAACCAATTGTATAATTTTAATTGAAACATTTTAATATTTATTAATTTCAGTTCACTTGGTATTTTATTATATAAACGAACATTTATTTCAACTTTAATATATAATGAACTAGATCTTTTTTATTTTACTTTCAAAACATAATTAATGCACACCAGATCAATGTCAAAAGTGTAAAGGCGTAAATCGACCCAAACACAAAAGAAAAGTTAATGATACAGGTTTTATTAAAAGTTATTTTTAGACTTATGATGCAATCATGTTTTTCTAACTCGGCCCTAAAAATGTTTAAATTGGGACGACCATTGTAATTCCAATTTTAGCACGATTAATGTGTATAATAATTAATATTTTTTGATAAATGGTATAGGCACCTTGTTGAAGCCTGAATGGCTACTACAAATAAACCATGACTGACTTAATCAATAGTACAGTTTTAAATATTCGTTTGTATATTTTTTTTTATAGACAGCTATGCTAGGAAAAGTACACCGTTCCCGGGAGGCATGGAAACCCATACACTCTTCTACCTATTCTGGGGTACCCAAACACTATGTTCTTAAACGAAATCGTTACTTAATATGTAGGCGCTGAATTATTTTCTTAAAATGTCGTAAGACCCACTCGACTCTCATAACAGCGGAAACCGAGCGAAATGACAACATAGCTGGCTTTCTGATTCGCACGTAAGTCAGACGAAGAACACCTTCCACTGCCTAAAAGTGATAAAATGACTGATAAAAACAACAATAACAACACAACACATCTCCACTCCAGCTCCCGAATGAGGAATGGCCACATATCACGATCCTTGCATACCTGCCTTACCTCGGCTGCGAAGACTCTTTATACCACCTTCAGACAGTATCCGATCAATTTGATCGTGGTATGTCAGTCTTGGTCTACCTCAGCACCTACATCCTTCCACATTCGTATTGTATATCTGCTTTGTTAACCTTTCACCTGGCATTCTTTCTACGTGCCCCATCCAACGGAGCATGCCCTTTCTCATCTTTACATCGACACTTTCTTTCGTACCTAAGCTCTCTCTGGCTGATAATAATTCTTACATTTCCAGATCCCGACTGGGCGTCATACAACCTGGGCATATTCATATGCATGTGGTGCGCCAGCGTCCACCGCGGTATGGGCGCCCACATCAGCAAGGTGAAGCATCTGAAGCTGGATCAATGGGAGGTGTCGCAGGTCAACCGGATGAAAGAGGTGGGGAACATCGCGGCGAAGAAGAAGTATGAGGAACAGGTGCCCGCGTGTTACAGGCGACCGACTAAGAGTGACCCACAGTAAGTCTTCATGAGTCTGCTTTTTTTCGGACCTGAACTTTAGCCTTGACAGCGAAGAAAAGCCCAACACAGCTTCATCGGATTGTCATGAGTGCTATTCGGGCGACGAGACTAGGTTGGTGTTGTGCACCGGGAAAGTCGCCTGATAAACAGCATGGTTCTGCCGCCTACTAAGTTTGTTATTATATTGAAATTAATTAGAGACACTTGAGATGAATTTAAGGTTCGGTAAAATGGAGTCGACTCTCGCCAGTGAATCAGGTTTGATCACAAATCCCTTGCAGTATCCATCCTCATTGGTTGTTGCTATGGGGAATTTCAGTGCTTATTGATAAATCTATCCTGTAGGTCTATAGTAAGGAACTACTGGCCTTCGTACGCTTCGGAGCTGGATTGGCAACGGAGAGTTACGAGAGCCCACCCTCATACCTCAGTCGAGTTGCGGAAATGGCCCGTTCAGCCAAGTAATCCAGAGCAAGGATTGGGGGAAAAGCCAATGCTTTTCAAATGAAAAGCTGACTGTATAGAAACGATAAGATTTTCACGTCACGATCTTACACATTATTAACCAGCTTTTGGGATTCCAGCTGTATGGAGTATCTTGCATAACGACCACCACAATTACCGATCATGAACTAACTTAAAAGGTTCAGACCCACGACCTCGACCACGACGACACTTTGATAAGATACAGCTACCCAAAGTGAAGTTACAACGGCGTAATTAGTGTAACCATTGTGATATTTAGCCCTGGGACACACAGAGGTTGTCCACTAGCGAGTTATGTTGATTATGATGTAATGCATGTAGGACATTTCGTAGCACTAACTGTATATAGCAAACTCAAGGGCGACAGCTCGATTAAAATCAAAATTCCACACTTTATAGTTCATCAAGAAACTCTCTGAGACCAATGAATAGCAATGAAACAGTACGACAATCACAGGCCGTTCTTATAGCCTAACATTTATTTACCAGCGTTCATCAGAAGGTACATGCAGAGTCCTCCACTCTGCATAACACTGGCTTTAAAATGGCTCTACTCAGCCACTAACGTATCTCCCGGGGGAAAGGTTCCACCCAGGCATGATATCGCAACCGGCTCTTCCAACTCCCACATTAACGCTAGGCCAACTTTAGTTGCCGCGCGAGAGCTGCCCCCTCGTTAGATGGGCCTTGTCCCTTTGGGCCGGGAACCCTCAGCCAGGGGGCGAGGCGGCCCCATCGCCAAGACAATAGTAGTTACTTGAGCTAATTTTACTACCGAGATGTATCCTTCCCATCTGCGGGAAAGGAGGGGATCTGTCCCACTATCGATCTCAAAATGAATAAAGCTGCACTGGACACTCCCGTCAGTGTTGAGCAATAAAAAAAATCTGCCACTAACTCTGTCACCATTACGAAGTTATTGCGCTTAGACAGGTACTATATTATGTTAATAGCAAGGCTTATCTGTTTCTAAGAACGCCAAGAGACCCATTCCCTTCAGGATAAAAAATATTTTTTACATTATTCCAGATTGTAATCTGTAGTTTTTACTTATTAACTATTGAATATACTTGATACACTTATGTGAGTTTCTATAAGAAATGAACTTTCGCATTTATAACATTAGTAGTAGGATATACGACACAGAAGTTAAGACAAAGATCTCTATTAGGCAATCGCCGTATGCGTAAATTTCCGGTTTGCCCTCCAATAGGCCACCAGACTCTTTCAGACTACACGCAGCGCGATAGCTTAAACAAATATTTTCTATCCACAGAGTACTTATCGAACAGTGGATACGTGCTAAGTATGAACGCGAAGAATTCTGTCACTCGGAACGACAGAGCTACCTGTCAGGGACCATGGAAGGTTTCCTCATGAAGCGAGGTAAAGAAGATAGTCGGTATCAGCTTAGGAAGTTCATCCTGAATGAAAACGAGGATACATTGAAGTAAGTTTAGTGTATTAAGCTTTTAAAGTAAGACCTTTGCTACTAAATTACCTTTAAAATACCTTTTGGTGTAAAACTTTGCCTAAGTATTAGTGACTAAAATTGTGTTCTACGATACAAAATTATAATATTTGTATAATTCCGTTCACCGTTTCTGCTTTCTGGAAAGTAACATTTCCACTACAGTGCTTTTTATAAGAGCTTCCCCAGGTCGTAAAAAATTGATTGCATTATTTTAATAACTTTTTTACATTTTGAGTTCGTTGTGTAATCTTAATGAAAGTGGAACACATTTTAGCATTTACAAAAAAGCTTTCCACGAAGCAATTGAAAAGATAAAATTTTCATTAATGTCACAAATGTATTTTGCTAGCGATAACCGTGATCACGCGGAAACAATAAGAAACCGTTAACGAAATTACGTCTGGAAACATCGCGAAATGACGTCGCACACTATACATAACATCACATTGGCGAAGTGCTAATTTAGGATGTGACGTCATTTTCCAACATTATTGAAAAGATAAAATTTTCATTAATGTCACAAATGTATTTTGCTACCGATAACCGTGATCACGCGGAAACAATAAGAAACCGTTAACGAAATTACGTCTGGAAACATCGCGAAATGACGTCGCACACTAAACATAACATCACATTGGCGAAGTGCTAATTTAGGATGTGACGTCATTTTCCAACATTAATCATACAGGAATTATAGATAGATCATAGAGTGGGGGCCTGGCCTGTTGTAGTCCCATGGTGTGAAAGAGCTAGGAGATAATGGTATCTTATCTGTCATGGATGTTTTTGATATTAACTTTTAATTATCAATAATTTAAGCATTGTTTGATTTGACATTAATTATTATTATTACAACCTGTCCTTTAATTATTCGTCTGTAGATACTACTACCACTATCCTCTATATATCTCTCTCTCTCTTTTTTTTTGCAAACAGCCGTGTGCCCAACTCTATGATATCGGTGTTTTTAATTCAGGGAGTGGCCTAGTACGAGTATAACACTTGTTCGCAGATACCTTTCCAGTTACTTGTAGTATTTGCAAATCAATCCAAATCCAAATTGTTATCGTATCGGAATAAAAAATCTCTTTTAAGTGAATCATTGTTTGTAGGGCTGGCAGTACATTGCGAACTAATGACGCAACCGCGATACGCTCTTAGAGATAATATATATAGAGAAGGGAAGCCATAGGCAGGCCCATGATGGCGAGCATCCGTCTTGTTCAACGGAGAAGGACGATGTGACACACTATGCTATATTTGTCTATGACCTCGCATGAGCATTGTGCAGAAAGAATTTAATGGAAAGAGAGAGACGAATAGTAAACCACACTTGCTTTCTCTTACGACTGTGAAGGACGCTTTTTCCACTGGCTACACTTTCGTGTCTATATTATTTCTATGGAGGAATCTACTTCGCGGTTAGCTCTGTGGTAAATACCATAGCATTATTATCATTACATAGTAAGAGAAATTACACGACATAAAACATTAGTCAGTTTAAAACTGTACCTTACTGGAATTGTTGCATTAGTTCGCAACGAATGTCTCGCTAACTTATTCGTTACAAGCATCTGCTTTTAAAACGATCAGGCTTTTAAAAACTGCTTTAAAGCTAACCTCATTAAAGCATTCATGGAACCTGCTGCATGCTTCATGTTCATTTAGGTCATATCAAATGCAAAAGGGTTTCTGTAAATATGCAAAAGAGTCTTACGACCTCAAACCTAGTCTCGTCACCAGACGAGCACTCATAGCAGCCAGGTAAAAAAATATAAAAGGAAGTAAAAAGGATTCTTTGAAAATTCAATTATTTCTAATAGATTTATATATGTTACCTAAGTATCGTTTATAAATTTATTGCGGTCTTGTTATATCGTTTATTATAGAAATGTAGCAACTACTTGAGCCGTGAACTAACTAAAACTATTGAGTTAAACTAGAGGAGAAGGAAGTACGTCACGACGAGTAAGTTATATTCTCTTAGTCTTTCTTGAGCCCCTTCTACAGACCAATTAGAGAACAAGTAACTTCTGAAGTTTCTCTTCTAGGGTGCGAAAGATCCACCTTATTATTACGCCGTTGCATTGCCCATCTTGCGACCTCCCTTCCGATGGGCTACTCACAAACCGCCGGAAACCCTTAGTACATAGTTGTCACTGTCCCGGCGGTCGTTCGTGCTCGCCCTCGGGTTTTGGATTTTGGCATTACTCTCACAAAAAGTCTTATAGAATTTATAATTGTCGTGGAACGTTTTTGAAATATATAATCAATTCTTATACAACAAGTACAGAATATTGTTTACCGGGTGATTGATAACAAAAAAAAGTAGCAAAGTCCGACACACTATCAAATACGCTAAGCGCCATTTGTAATTCCATTGCGGCGCTGCAGAAGCCTTGGCCTGACCACTGGCTGACATTCACATTTGGCGTGACAGCGAGAGACGATCTACGGCCCATTGTGTGGTATGGGGTGAATGAATGAATACGTCTCACCAACCGCTGTGACCGCTTGATAACCGCTCACAATAAATCGTACCTTAATGGTAACAAAATACGACCGCTGTATGATGCCGATGAAGTCATTTATAAGAAACTAGAGCGTATTCTTTATAAAATAGGGAGCAAACGAGAAATCGGAGCCTTTTTACGACTACCGACGCTAGTGAATATCCACATAATTACTATGCCGATGCGTTGCCCTCTTTTCCCCACCCCACAATGAGCCATAAGCATAGCACAAATTTGTGTATAGATAAATAAACAATAGATTCGTTGGGCTTGGGATATTTAAACTTTAATGTCTGTTAGGACTGTTCTGCTCTCTTATACTATAAGAGAAATAATTTGATTTCGAAAATATTTACGTATATAATAGCATTTGTTCAAGTCGTGCCGTTTACTATAGTTATTAAACTATTGTTTAACAACTATAGTAAACATTTACATATTGATATATTCGATATGACATATTCGATGGTCATAGAATTAATTATTATAATATGCCTAATGGATTTATAGTTTATATCATTCTGTATTACAAATCGATCTTATATTTCCACAAATATCCGATATTATCAATATTGTTTATAATTTGGATAAGATGGCCCAATAAAGTTGTATAGCGGAAGCCGTTTTTGGCTAGACAAAGTGTTTCACGATCATTAACTAGAGAATGATGTTAACAGAAGATGCAGGGCCAAATCTAAATCTGGCCTGAAATCTCATTTGGATCCTGGAACAATGTCAAATTATATAGTTAATTATTAAAAGGTATCTATACCTTTTAATAATTAACTATACGAAAATTCTCAAAAAAAGACACCTTATATGAACGATAATATTTTTTTAATGGTCAAATATAGTCAAGTTGCGTAAAGATTGGATAAAACATAAAAAGCTGACCGGGGAAAAATATGAGTAAAATGGATCTTTAGTTATTGTGGCATCCCTGGAGGTCCAGGGGCAGTCGTTATACCTAGTAGAAGATTAACAGATGGACCAGTATCGGATTAAACACATCGCACACGCAACCAAACACACACACACAGAGAACGGAGTGCCACATAAGCATGGAGCAGGAGTAGTAATGGCTACGGGTCCCGCCTTGGAGCAAAATCTATATGGCGTACAGGCTCTGTAGCCACCTGCATGACCTTATTACTTAAAATTATAGCTTATCAAGGACACCCTGAACGGAATTTTTACAGGTCCCGCGCTAGCATCAACCGGCACTGCAACCGGTTAGGTATTTTTATAGTATAGGGGGGCAAACTCCTTTCCTCCCCCTCTCCATTGAGCCGCGGCTTTAGTTGAATGATGCCTATCTTCAGAGACCAGATTTCTCTCTGAAGACGGTCATGATCGCTCACATGACGTAGGCTATACCAAAACAACTATGCTCGGTTGCTACGTCAAAAGGTCTGAACAAATGTTAGCTTAACGTCACACGGAACATAAAGGAACATTTTACGTTACATCGCCTGGCCGCGATTTCACACGTTGATCTTAATTTGCACCACATACGTCAAAATTTCAGCATTGTGATGAAATTTGCTAATCGGGAGTCAAAGAATTCACATGACGTTCCGTCATAGATGTGACGTGAGGGCGTCACGTTTTAGCGTGACGTCGCAGGTCTCGTTGAAACGTGACGCCACGACCCTGAATAGTTCACAGACTAATGCTCTATAGATATCTATAGAGCAGTGACCTAAGGCAGCGGCTCATTGCTGCCTTTATCATAAATATTATAAAGTCTGAACCACAGTTTGGGTTTTAGATTATGGTTTGCCAGATTCCTTAATTTATAATCGTTTCAAAGTACATATGGTCATGAAATTACGGTTATGCTTTTGGGATGTGTTACCTGAATGAGACCTAGTTCCCGGTTCGTTTCGACTCGTTTCGAATTCATGGCCCCAATGATATTACGGATGTAAAATGATAGTAATTAAATCCATAGACGTCACATTTACGTCCTGACACAATTCCCATACATGAACTGTTTTATCGTTTCAGTACAACATAATTTATAACGGTCGTAAATATTTTTACTATATTTCTCACAAAGAAAATTACGGATGAGACTGTTATATGTATATATTTAATAATATTTCTTTAGTTCTTTTATTTTATTAAGCTATTTAATTTTTTATTATTTTATTATTAAAAGTTAAATTTCCAATAACAAAGACTCTCATATCGGGATGCATCTCTACCAATTGCGAGAGAGTGGGGGATTGGGACCCCTTTTGACTCCTAACCTAGTCCCGTCGCCCAACGAGCACTCATAACAATCCGATGAGGCTGTAACTGCTAGTCCCTTATCCCTAAGAGGTAGTGCCATGCTGCACTATAAGAGATAGCGCCATGCTATACTAACACCAAATTGGGCCGGCACGACTTGGGAGGCACCTCTCACTCACCTTATACTGCCGTTGCAGTATAATGTTACGTTCTGGCTTTGTGAGTAGCCGTTGGCCAATTGGATTGGAGGGACGTAGGTAAACATCCGCACGTTAATCACGTGGACCTCTTCTCTGGTGGTATGGTGATATTGGCTGCTGATGATCTGGTTGAGATGATTCATGTTTCACAACACGATTCAGCTGCAATGCAGCACTACCACTTACACGCATCTATCTCTTACGAACACAATCGAGTAAGCTTACACTATTAAATTTATTTTTTCCATTTAGATGTTCAATATTATCATTCGATATAAAGATAACCCTAGTATGACGTCACAAGTGCATGACGTGGATTGTTTACCCCACGCCACTGCGCTTATCTGTACGTGTATACATATCGCGATAGTCATAGAATAGTTATTCCACTAATAATGCAGGGTTGAACCAAATGTAACATGTCGATTATGTTTTAACAAATAATTTGTAAAAGTAATGTCCTAATTTAGGCTACAGCTGTCATCTCTCAGTTAGGGGGTATGCACCAGAATAGAGGTTACATTGTATATGTTCTTGAGCTCGACAGCTTCACACGCTTATGAGTATTATATATAAATATATTATGACATAAAAATTTTCCTACTCCGTGAACTCAAGTTATGGAGTCCTGGCTAGATAAGGGGAACTCTAAGAATTACCATTTCATATTATCAAATTGTTATTTCTATTTTACGAGTAACAAAACAACTAATTATCATAACACGCCAGCGTATCTGCCCTTTGTTTGACTAATAAAATATTTTATGTGCATACATGTTTTATACAAAAAACTTAAAGGCTTCCTCGTTAACAAAAAAGCTAGACGCTAAGTAATAAAAAAGCAGGAAAATATATTATATACATACACTGTGGAAGTTTCAAATTAGTTATGCGATGTTCACAAACGATTAATTATTTCTGCTTAATGCGCGTGGTTTAATTAAAGGGCAACCGAGGCTAGGGTGACCGCAGGATTAGTGACAAAATTTCGGGATATCCGTCTCGTGATTGCTACCGGTACTCAAATCTCAACATTGACAGAATTTACAGATCTCTAAAAAGTTGTACAAACTAAATATAAGCTTTGTGGCAGTAACTGCATAATTCTAAGCAACAATTATTTAGGTACTTAATCAGTAATTTTGTTTAGGTAGTTGTGTATAAAAGAACTATTTGTATTTGAAATTGAAAATTACGCTTAAAAGTGATAAAATCTCGGAATTTCCTCAGAACTTTTAATTTTTTCACCATTACCCCCAAGACTCCCAGTATGAATGCGTCTTCTTTAAAAACGGCATCGTTCGTAGGTACCAAGACCCGACTGACGGCTGTTACTTTGCAACGGGTTGTGTCGGTCGGATTTTCCACCGTCTCCGTCTCAAAAACATTGGTCGTATGAGGTAAGATGCGAGAAATTATACAACAAAATTTTATAAGAAAAACACGTGGTACTTGTCTTGCATTTCGCGTGGACACTAAATAATATCGTCGGCTTATGCACGCTCTAATCTTTCATGCCGAGCTTTTTCATTCCATCTTCATGTCGTTGTCACTAAAATAAAACTAAACGATTTTAAACAGAATATATGAAGCTAGAGATAAAAACGTGCAAGGATTAGTAAAAATTACCGTCGAATATAACCCCCCATGTAAATGTTTAACTGGAGCGCGATTTAGTGTTAGAACTTAAAAGAAGACCTAAATATTCCAGCATCTTCTAAACAATTTATTTAGTGGGTATCATGTAGCGGGGTTTTACTTGTAGTAAACGAGGTAAAATTTTATTTAAACCACAATTATGACACATGTTTATAATTTTGCACGTATTGCTGATGGCCGTGGCTATAGTATGGTGTTATTTATTATTTCTCTCTCCCAAGGTACCACGTGAAGGAGAACAAGGAACCCAAGGGTGTCCTCAAACTGTCGGAACTCAATGTCTCGTTTGCCCCTACGAAGATCGGCCACATGAACTCCATGCAGTTGACGTTCATGAAGGACGGGTCAACACGGCATATCTACGTGTACCACGACGATCCTGAAGTCATTAATGCGTGGTATAGTATTGTTTAGTATATTTATAATTTGGTAAGAGGTGGTGCCAGTGCCATGCTGCATTGCACATTTGGCCCGCACGACTGAAGAATTTCCCCTCGCACATGGATGGTTCTAAAGTGACAGATATGTCCCGTTTCGTGTGGGGATGGATGAAGGAGGGCAACGCGTTTCCATAAAAGTAATGTGAATACTTATGGCTGTCGGTTGTCGATCGTTCCGTTTGCTGGTTGGCCCCACTATAACATGTGTTAGGCCTACTAAATAGAATATTATATTATACTGACACTATCTGAGCCCGACTGTTTCACCCCCGTAACATCCATCCCAAGATAACCATTATACTTTTCAGAACACAAAATAATTTTGCTGGTATTCTATATTACCTGACCCATCTGTCAACACCATCAACGAATATCCCGCTAACTTGTACTTTGACCATTTTTCGTCTCTTACGCCAAACAATTAACCTTCATCACCATATCATCAGACATATGTTTACAGTACATCTAGTAGAAGAGTTTGAAGACTCTACTACTAGATGTACTGAGTAGTCCTTTTTAGTCTGCATAAAAATGAAAAATGAGCAAAATTCAAGGTTCTATTTTTGAAATTGTGAATTGTGTGAGTGTTATCTGTGCTAAATTTCATGTGCCTTTCAACACATTTATGGAGGAAGAAAGGATAACAAACATATCTACATACAAACATATCTACATACAAACATTCACATTCATAATATTTACCCCCCCCCCCCCGTCATGATCCGTGTGTTTAACACTTTGAAGATTTCTAATTAAAATAATAATATCTGTGGACTTATACCAAGTTAGGCTCGCCCTGTGCTAAGTACTGTAAGGCTTTGTGTTACAGAAGCTGGGCAATGGAAATACATTTAATATTTTATTGTATATTTAAGACATTTAAGATTTTTATTATAGAAATACATATAATACATATGTAAACATCCATGACCTAGGCGGGATTCGAACCCGCAACCTCTGGCATAACACGCGGACTAGCCGTCACGTTGCCACCTTTTTTTTTACGCATTTACGCGCCTTCGCCGGCCCTGGGTGGGGTCCAGTGGGGTGTGGGACTCGCGGCACATGATAGTGCCGGATACCCACAAAAACCTCCTCGAGCGCCACCAGTGCCACCCTTGGTGAGGTGCCCCGGAACAACAATCACCAGGGCACCTCCACGGCTAGTCAGCCCCCTAAGGGGCCAACTCCACCTTGACAGATGGGGTTGCCCAGCACTACAGGACAACCCCACTGACCTTGGGACAGTGCAATGGGGTGAGGTTCCCATCCTCGCCCCTTGCCCCGTGCGCAGAAGCGCTCCCCCTGCCGCTCTTTGGTCCCCTCTTCTTATAAGAGGAGTACCGAGAGCGTTTCATCCTCCTGTTCTTTAGCCCCTCTTCTCATAAGAGGAGTGCAAAGATCCGCTCTATTCAATTGGCTTCGCCTGGGTTCACCTCAAGTTACTAAGCCCCACCGCCACGACACGACGCCAGCCAGCGGATCGTTCAGCGAATTAAGGACAAACTGCACAGTTTGTCCTTAGAGCAATTTAGCAAATGGAGGTACCTTCACTTCATAAACGTAAAATATCAAACAACAATTTCAAAGAATCTAATATTTCTTGTAAAAACGATATTCGCCGATATAACACAAAGATATTCGCAGTAGGGGCAGTGCAGTGCCTCGAATTCGCGGAATCCTTCTTATCTCCAACTTACTTACCGTAACGCGAAAGCTCCTGATTATACATTCTAACGAGCGAATAAATATATTTAACGTTGTATATTTTATTTTTCGCATGTCAATTATTCTTATATACAATACAGAATAGAACATCTATGTCTATTCTCTATTATATATAATTGAATCCTACTAATATTTGGCGTCAGTTAGCGCAGTGGTAACGTTAGCGGATATGCTGAGCGCATTACGTTAGAAGTCGTGGGTTCGCATCTCGCCCAGGTCACGACTGTTTATCTATGTATTTTATGTATTTCTATATTAAAAATCTTAGATAAGAATATTCTATTTCTAATATTCATAAGTGTATAAAAAGTATTAAATACACTTCCGCTGTCTAGAACTTGTAACTTGTTGTATCTGTACTTGGCTGTTACAAACAGCGGGGAGAAGTCGGTCACTCTTTCGATCCCGAACCTAGTCTCGTCGCCAGACCCGCGCTCATGGCAATCCGATGAAGCTGTATTGGGCTGCTCTTCGTTTCCACAGGATAAGTTCACGTCCGAAAAAAGCAGCTTCCTAGCAAGGCTGGGCCAACGTAGGTCCACAAATTATTATTGTAACTGCCAAAAGATTATATGTTTATTATTTTTTTCACGCCACTGAACTGAACGTATTTGGTACAGGTATAGATTACATTCTGGAATAATAACATTATGTCTGCTTGTATAATAAGTAACATTCTAGGAATACAGGAGGTTTCTAAATAGGTTCTCCTTTCCACAGCCTTGTAGGAAAATTGTAAAAAAAATATATTTATTCTTTTATCTCTGAATTTCTTCTCGGCGCGGTTGCTTAATTGTTATCGTTTCTTTATAGAAACTCGTTTCTTTATAGTAATACGTGTTTAGTCACATATTGTCATTATTGACAGATATGTGACTAAACACGTATTACTGAGAAATATTTATATATAAATATAGAAATATAAATACCTAAAGTATACATATATATTACTTAGCAGTTAAGTTGCTGCTATGCTGCATGGCCTCCTGCTGACAGGATGCCTCGAAGTGACTGCTAAGCAGTTCCCATGTCAAGTTTCCACTAGCAACAGCTGTTGCACTTTCCTCCCATTTTGCTACTGGAAACTGGTGTTCGTCTGCATAACCATTATATGGATGATTATTTTTATCTTGTAGTCGACACGTCCCTACTGATCGCTTTCCCCAATATATAATTAAAAATTCTCATATAAACCATCAGGTACACGGCGATAAGATGCGCGAAGTTACACCTACTCCAAGTGGCGTTTCCATCGACGCCAGAGTCGGACCTCATCCACCGCCTGCCGAAGGACTTCGCTCGCGAGGGTTGGCTGTGGAAGACCGGCCCCAGGCTCTCCGACGTGCATAGACGTCGCTGGTTCACGCTGGACGACAGGAAACTCATGTACCACGACGAGCCTCTGGACGCGTATCCGAAAGGCGAAATATTTATAGGTAATTTTTACTTTCTTTAATTACTATAATAAGAGCCGCAGTGGTGTAGTGGCTAGCGTTTCGGGTGGTCCAAGGGTCCGTTAGTGTGGTCCAGGTTCGTTCTCGGCCATGTATCAATGAGCTTTTCTAACTAAAGTTCATTTTATGAGCGCTTTTACGATAAAGGAGGAATGCGGAATCGTGAGGAAATCCGGATTTCATGTATTTTGGATTGGGCCTGGTTTGCAGAGGTGGGCAGATGGCAGTCGCTCGGAGTATTTGTGTGTGTGGCCCCCCCCTCGTCAAATCCCCTAGATCAGGCAGCCGACCCCGATATTATCTGATATAGAAACGGAAATAAGGCTTAGGAAGACTTATTCACTATTATAATTAACACTATAGTTCATATCTTTACCTGTAGTGTGTGTGTGTGTGTGTCATGCAGTTCTAGGTTCTAAACATCACTGGAAAACGTATACATAATTTAACATATTATTTTTAACGACATACAATGTGTAAAGCATTAATATTCTTATTTCTTACGAAACGGTTAAGGTGTGTGGAAATTAAGCCATACATACGAAAATTTGATGAATAAACTCATGTGAAACAGTAACCGTCCGAGTTTAACAGCGTTACACCAGAGTAAGGCTTTAGCGAAGTTTTGTCATCCATTGCCTTTGCGTTTGCGTACCTTTCACTACAGAAAGTTTTTCAAGGATCTGCAAGTAGCTTTTAAGGATCAATGTACTTGCAGTGTACTTGGGTATGCCAACGGGAATTGAGCACTTCCCATCAGATGAGCCTTACAGATCTCGATTATCCCTATTCACAGCTAAGAAATCCATCACCGGTTATTACCAGTATTACCGGTTTACCATTAATTAGAATAGATTAAAATTTATTTAGACTTGATTATATGGATTTGGACTAGTGCCGGTTAGCGGGTTCAAAAAAAATCAGCTTTACAATATTAGTTATTAGTATTTTTTAATTGTTACTTATAACAGGGACAGGAAAAAGCTCTTGCGTGAATAATAAATTATAAATATACTAATTAGGACGATTGCCCACCCAGCCGGGAATTCCACTCACTCTAACATTTGTTATCGCAGTAATGCTTTTTTAGTTTACGTATTAATTATCATTACTATCATCATCGTTATTCATGCATTCACTGCAGTTTTATCCGGGCCTCTATCAAATTACACTAAGCGATTTATTAATTTTATAATATAATATTATAAGATATAAAATTCTCGTGACAGAATGGTTACTTTACTCCTCCGAAACGGCTTCACCGGTTTTTACCAAATTTTATATACACATTCAGTCGGTCTGAGAATCGGCTACTATCTATTTTTCATACCCTTAAGTATGGTAAGGGTTGTTCACCATTAACATTTCTTTTTAATGTTTACATGTTGCAGTGACCACAAATTCAATTTATGACAGAACAACATCTGTCGGGACAGCTAGGAATTTTATAAGAATCATTAATGTTTTTCTTTATAGAATAGGGACGCAAACGAGCAGTCGGAGCCTTCTTACGAATACCGACGCCCATTAACATCCGCATGATTACTATGCAGATGCGTTGAATCAATGGGCCACCGGCTACACACAAACCGCACGAAACGCGACACTGATGATGTCACTTTAATAACACTGTCACTGTCGATGTTTTGATGAATTTGCACTTTTCACTGCTGGACCTGGGCACCTTTCAATGAACACCAAGACGACGGTTCTTCTTTTTTAATAGAGAAAGGGGGGGGGGCAACCGAGCAATCGGAGCTTCTTCCGACACCCATGAGCATCCACATAATTACGATGCCGATGCGTTGCCCTCCTTTCCCCCTCATGGACCACCGGCTACTCAAAAACCGCACGAAACGCGACACTGAAGATGTCACTTTACGGCGGTATTATGTGAGCGAGAGGCAACTCCGCGGGGTCGTGCCGGCCCAATTGCATAGGAGGATGTAGTGTCATGTACCTCCTCTTACGCAGCATGGTACTACCTCTTCCTGAACGGTCCAGTTACTCGCATCCATCCGGGGCGGCTGTTGCCCGGAGTTCATTTTCTTGTGAACATTCGGCCAACACTTCGCGTCTGGCGTGCTCTGGCGCAACGAACATGATGCCCACGTATATTCATATACTTAATTATTACTAAATTGATACATCTTGGTTCATTGAACGAGGCCTATGTCCAGAAGTGAACCGGTAAGGGCTGATAATGATGATGATGAAATTAATATATTATACATATGTCAATTGCAGGTCATGAATCAAACGGCTACCAAATCAAAGTGTCGAACACAGGAAACGGTTGCAAAGAGGCGCGATTTCCGTTCCACCTGGTCACGCCGGAGCGGGTCTTCAGTCTAGCGGCGACTACGTACGAAGACCGCGCCGGGTGGCTCACCGTCATACAGCAGACCCTGAAGAGGCCCCTCACGCCTCAAGATTCCACCAGTAAGTTTTGAAAGATAACAATCCCGGCTGTGCCGCTTTACCAAGGAGCTCCTAAATCTCCAGACTCTTAAATGTCGTGTCAAGTAAATAGTAAATATCCAGGCTATATAGCTTTAGCAGTCAGCTCTTATAGGTCGTGTCAGGCAAAGATACAGACTATATAGCTTTGACTGTCGGGTCTTAATGTCGTGTCAAGCAAATATCCAGGAAATAGAGCTTTACAAGTCAGCTGTTAAATGTCGTGTCAGGCAAATATCCATGCTATAGAGCTTTACAAGTCAGCTATTAAATGTCGTGCCAGGCAAAGATCCAGACTATATAGCTTTATCTATATATATTTAGGCAAAGATACAGGTCGTGTCAAGCAAGATCCAGGATATATAGCTTTACTAGTCAGCTTCTAAATGTCGGTCTGAATAAGCGACGGTAGCGAAAGGTCCTTGACTACGACGACGCTTCTCGAACGAATCCATAAACATCTCGTTCTCTCTTGCTTTATCACCTCCAAATAACGTCTGAAACAGCCGTGGCATGTTAAATTTGTTGGAGATAGCAGGACGCACCTATATAACTCTGATCAATGACTTGAGTTTATAGAATTATCTGACCTGAGTACTTTTTTTTTGTTGCTTCTTATATTTTGCATAGATAAACTGTCTTAGATGACTACAGACGTCTTATAGACATCCACATAACCGCTATGCAGATGCGTTGCCCCCTTAACCATTTTTAGCTGAATACATACATTTATAACCATAGATAAGTGCATTTGTGTGTTATTGGCCTTTGCCCAATTTATTTAGACTTCTGTTTATTTTTATTTGAATGTACAGTTGGCTATTTTCCGTTTTCAGTTGAGGCGAACCTGGTGCGCAAACGCAACGCGAGTAATTCCATGAACATTTTCTCCGGAAGGTAGTCCGTCTGCAGAACGACCGACTCAATCTCACGTAACTTCATGCACCAAACCAATTATTTGTGACGTTATTTAAAAAAAAAAATATTTTTTAAGCAAGACAAAAAAAATCACAACTATATTAATGTTTGACCGTTTACTTTTAGAATTATTTTGTACATAAATTGTGTTTGCAGTGAGATATTTATAATTTTGTTCGCATACCATTCATATAATTTTAGTCGTTGTAAATAATTTATTTTAGCGAAGTTATAAAATCTGATTGTGAAGGATGGACTGAATCTGTAATTTATTTATTAATTTAATGTGTTAATGTAATTTTTATAAACTATCTCATACACCGTGCGCACAAACATTCACAATCGCATACATGATCAGAGTATCAAATAGAAATCAGCTCAATTTTATAAAGTAAATTATCAGTTTTTATATTTTTACCTAACAATCTCGATTGATAAAAATTATAAAATCGTGCTCTTTTGTAGGTTAATAGTGTTAACCATTTTTCCATATTTTATTAATTCTAAATAAAACTGAAGCTTAACTTTACATGCTATAAATTAAGGTTTATGTGTGTTACTGCAGTCAAACATCCAAGCTCTGGCACTCTTCACTAGTCAAAGTTCCTTCGGCCTTGGTCAAACTAGGACAAATAGTCTTTCTGGGAACCTTGACGTAACGTCATATTTGACAAGCAATAATGAAGGTTTTGAAGTAACTTCTTACGTACTCTTGACACAAATTACACTCCAAGTGTGAGCTTGTGAATACGCGACGAGAGCTTTACGAAAACATGGTCAACGGAAGTCCAAGCAGTGAAATATTTTACGTCTAATATTTTACTATCAGGGCAAGGGAGCGAGGCGCGCCCAAATTATGTTTCACTCTTTCGCTCCTAGCCGTCGCATGCTGTTTTTTTTTTTGTGTATTTATAAAAAGATATTCATGACATTCTGCCACAAGCAAGTAAGGCGCACCTCAGTATTGCCAATTTGCCAGAGCCACTGGCAAGAACGGAGGTACCGATTGTCATGCCAATTGTGTCCGACTCGGTGATAAAACATGAAATTCATAACTGCTATGACACTTCGATTTTCCTTAGCAAATTCAATAAAATGGGCGATGTAATAAGCCTTTTACTCATATTAAAAGACATTTTACAGGGAATACGTATAGTAAACTTAATTCTACATGAAATATTGTTAAAAAATCCAACGATTTTGCTGTATTTGATGCAATATCATTCGTAAATTAATGTAATAAAATTGCGCAAACGAATTTCTTAAAGATGCATACATTGTTATGCGTTTTAAAAAACATTTTCTGTTAAAGGTCCTGTGAACGATCACATTTGTTTGGCAGAGTTGGTCAAACTTCACGTTTGTGGGTAAACCTGTCGAACAATGGACACTATTTGACGAAAGGAAAGGAAGAAAGGAATTGACGAAGACGTAAAATTTTACAAGCAGTCGTTGTGCCACAAGACAGTGAGGCACGCGTTGGTACTGTCAAAGCTGCTTGCAATAACGGATAGATGTATTTACTGTATGTACTAACTGTGCGTTTTCGGGTCAGTGATAAAAGCGACGACACAAAATTTTATCATAAATGAGCCAAAACATAGTGAAAATAATAAATTCTTGCAGTACATTCGCCAAAGTTTAAGGTATATCGCTACATTTGGGATCGTAACACATTTAAATGTGAACTTCATCTTCTAATACGAAATTTCACTTTCCCATAATTACTTTGTCCAGAAATTTATGGTAATATTAATTGGTAGGTACTTATATGTGTTTGATTTTATGGGATGTGTAAATTGTAAGTAGTTAATATACTGATATAAAGACTTTACACACTTGCGATAGAGTTACATATCTGTAATAAATAGAGTGTATTCATATTAGCTTAATTTCCACTATCTAATAGTATTCGAAGAACATCACAATAGATAATATATTGAGTTTGGTGGAGAATAAGGCCGGTATCACAGTTTCCTATTAAATGTCCGGTTAGTAACGTAACCGACAGATAATCAACAAATTTCGGTTTCACTGTTCCGATTAGAGAAAATTAATAAGAAGCATATCACATAGTTGCTTAAGTAATTAGGTGTTATATATCGACTAGCTAATTGACACTATCATGTGAACCTATAATATGACCTGACTGTGGAACCGGTCTTTAGTCTATTTTTGTAATGAATGCCTGAAAACATGTTTTCACGTTCGTTAAAAAATAATAGGTAGCTCCTACTGTGATTGCACTGGCAATAATTATTTTGATGGATATCTTGCACTTTGCTTGTGGCTATTCACTTCGTCACAAATAAAAATGTCACTATTTTTAATGAGGTAGTAGCATTTTCGACGATACTTTAGATATGCGTACACCATATTAGCCTGGTGTGATCTTTGATTGGTCTATTTCACTCATCCAGCACTATTCTGGAATGATTCGGGAATAATATCATCTACATCTAATCGCTGGACACATTTCCAAATGTTGACCCGTTCCAGTTATGCCTCTTGATCTCTCTATCTTTAATAGAAAGTGTATATTATAAGACGTGTATATTACAACTCTATTAAATATGAAAATATCGATTAGAAACTGTGTGTTGCCAGCTTAAATAAATATGGCAACATTAAATGAAATAACCAACGATAGTATAAAATTAGCAATAATTTATAATAATTATACAAAATTATCTCATAAATTTGTAAGAAGTATTAACGTACCCATTTGAAATGGTATAAATTTAACCGATCATATAATTAGAGCTAGGAAACTACCAAAAACATGGTAGAAATTAATATTTTACTATCTCACCTAGTATATAGGAAAATTCATACAGGTAAAGCTTGGGTGTAATCAAAAGTGAATGAAATTCATCTTTCTATATTAGGTATGTGCGTACTGAAATGTTTTCACTTAAACACTAATATGTTCTAGGCACTAGCGCCAGAACTTTGTGCTGTATGTGAGCAAACTTACTGCAAGACTTAGGTGTCTTTGTTGCAGCTGAGCCAGACCAGCAACTGCATTTAGGGAGGTACCTCTCGCCCTGTTGGTTAAAAATGGCACATTGTGTGGTATGTGAGTAACTAGTGAGGGTATGGGTGAAGGAGGGTGCGGATGTGAGTAGAAGTCGGTGATCACCACTCCTGGAGCGATTTGACGATTACATAATGCTTGTTCGCTCCCTTACGCTATAAAAAATCTCCCAGTCCTGGTCTTGGGACGGAGGCCTGGAGGTTTATAGTATTAGTGCTTTGAGTATAATTAGGTAATTCTTTGTCATAATCGACGCATTGAATTAGCCAATCGTATATCAATAACTAATGTAATTAAATCATACTGTCTGTTTGTAGCACTTTTAGATTTGGCGCCGTTATTGTGGTTTGTCATAAAAACTTTAGAATAATTATGAAAAAATATACACTATGAGCTATCTATGGCATAGACGTATTAGTGTAATAGACAAGTTTTTTTTTTCGTTGTATCAGTGTAACCATTTTGGTGAGACCATCGTTTTGCTTATATTATGTATGTCGTAATAGGATATTATTAAGAATATACAACATAGTTTTATACTTTGTATATTCGAGTGAAGCTCAACTTAACTTATGTTAAGGGCGAAATATGCTAACGTGACTAGCATTAATCCGTTAAAAGCCAAAACACAAATTCGCCCAGTAAACGATTACTGTTGGTTAGGCGTCTCATTTAGAATATCGAGTATAGCGATAAGGACCGCTGGCTTGTTCTATGAGAAATGACCTGCAGAAAGCTGGACACAGCAGAGCCCATTTTTGTAAAAGCTTAATTTTTTTTTTAAATTTTACAAGTACGTATAGAATATAGTCGGCGCCGTGCTCGCAAATGGAGGATACATTTTGATAGGTCCATTCGTTTTATCCAGTGAATTTCGGAAGGATTATTATTATTAATTACCGCTTACAAGTTGACACTTTCCACCGACACTACCAAGATCCTCGTCCTAATCTCTATACTCTATAGCTTAGGGCAAACATTGTTTGATAAATAAATCAAATGTAAGTAACAAATAATTTGACAAACTCGTAAAATGAGACAACGTAAATCGATATATTCCTTTACAGAGCGTTTAAATTTTTTTTGATAGTTCATGCTAAAATAATTTAAAGCATTAATCCATCGATTAAGGTTCATATTTGCATACGTTATGGTGTACAATTAACTGGCACACAAATAAACACCCTAATTGTGATGGTTAACTTTATCATAAAATATACAAAAAAAAATGCATTATGCAATTGGTCTTTAGGTTAAATTGTTATATAACGTGTTGATATTTAAAATAATTATTAATCAATCAATTAAATAAAACAATTATTTTCTTATTGACACCTGACCACAATTAAAAACCAAATTACGATCAGTCCGCATGTATGAATTGAAAGTTGATGATTTCTACGTGTATTAGAATAAGGAATAGTTTTACTTGCATTAAGTTATTTGATATAATTTAAACAAATTTTACCAAAACATTGCCTCGCTTAAGTTAAATTATGATTTCGTGTATATAATTTATGAACACATTCTGGCATAATACATATGTAATCATATATTTATAGGACAAATAAACATTTTCACATGCTCTATGCATTTTTTTATGTTCTTACTCAAATTTTTAATAGGCCCTGTTAAATAAACATACATGTGCCTATTGCTTATTTACTTATTTTCGTAATTTACAACTATCTTTACATGGCGTGCCTAATGCGATAGTAAGATACAAAGTATATTAATTTTATAGTGACAAAATATTTATTTTTTATAAATATAATATTTAATTATTTAATTAATCACATGGATAATTATATTTTGTAAGAGGTAGTGCCATGCGCCATTGCAGGGGAATTTAGCGGACACAACTGGTGAGGACCTCGCTCATATGATACCGACGAAAAGTGGCACCTCCGGTTTTGCGTTTCGTGGGATTTGTGAGTGGCCCATTGGAGGGGAGGAGGCAGGGAGTGAAATGCATCGGTATAAAAATCACGGGGACGATTATGGGCATCGGTAGTCGCAAAAAGGCTCCGATTTCTCGTTTGTCCATCTATACAAAATAAAAATACATATTGTTATACCTTGTTTCAAATTATAAGAAAGAAAATATTTGACCAAGAATTATTCCAAAGTTGTTAATCATTTACGCAAAAAAGGTGAACGAATTTGGATGTAAGGCGACAGTCCACAACGTAAGGAGCGTTGAGAGTATAAGACAATTTTGTACCATTCATCATCATTATCTCTGCCCTTATCGATTCACTGCTGGACATAGCCTTCTTCCAATTAACGCCAAGACGACCGATCTCGGGCTACTCGCATCCATCCCGGATCGGCTACTGCACGAATATCGTCTTCCCACCTGGTGAACGGTCGAACAACAATTCGTTTTCCTAAACGCGGCCTCCGCTCCAGAACCTTACTGGCCCATCTGCCATCTGTTCTTTTGAATGGATGACCAGCCCATTGCCACTTCAACGAGCTTATTCGTCGCGTGATGAGAACCAAAGTTTCAGATGATACTTTGGTTCTCATCCATATGACTTCGTTACGAATTCTGTCGGACAGATAAACACAAAATAATTACGGTAGCTCGTCGGGCTATTGAAATAGCACGTTCGATAGCCCGTTGAGCTACCATAAACTTGCGGACCAGTACAAAATTAAGAGGCCATATTTCGGCCCCGTAGATCATCACGGGGAGAACGCACTGCTTGAGGACTTTTGTCTTCAAGATCGGCAGTACCGGCGACGTGAAAATGTGACGAAGCTTCAGGAATGCTGGCCAACCCAACTGAATCCTTCTATCGGCTTCCTTCTCGAAGTTATGTTCACCTAATTGCAATAGTTGCCCGACTTCGAGAATAGCACCAACGTTGACCGGTCTAGGGAGAATGTGTTCGTTGTACATGACTTTTGTCTTGTCCAAGTTCATCCTAAGGCCAATACGTCGGAATTCATTTGGGCTGAGCAACATTTCCTGCAAGCCCTCCAACGATTCGGCCAATACAACGTTATCCTCGACGAAACGAAGACGTGAGCGGTACACGCCGTTAAAATTTATGCCTCCTTCTGCCTAGTTTAAAGTCTTCAAGGCGCCCTGCAAAGCAAGTGAACAGTTTCGGGGAAATAACATCCCCCTGTCGCACTCCTCGATACAATTGGATTGGCCTTGCTTGACCGCCCGGAATTAGAACGGATATAAAGGCAGCGTCATACAATGTTCTCAGTACTTCGACGTATCGACAGTCGACCCGACATCGCTGTAAAACTTCCAGAACAGCCCAGGTTTCGACAGAGTCAAAAGCTTTTTCGTAGTCCACAAAGGCAAGGCACAGCGTCTGATTGTATTGCACAACTTGCCTTATGGTGAAAATGTGGTCCATGGCGGTAAATGCTCCGCAAAACCCAGCCTGCTTCGCTGGCTGGAATTCGTCAAGCTTTGTGGTGAGATGATTCTTCATGACTCTTGAGGACAACTTGTAAATATGGCCAAGAAGTGAAATTTTGGTGAAGTAATTTGTCACCCTTCTTAAAAAATAAAACAACGTCACTTTCAAACCATGCCTTGCCTAAGAGGCTCTACTATCCCTCCCCCGAGCCTTTCCCTCTTTAAGCTGCGCAAGAGCCTGACTAATCTCACTCAAGCAGACGACGTTCAGCAGATCGCCTGACAAATATCCTGTTAGGCTTCCTCGCGGGTCGTAGTTTAGGTTATCGGGATGAGGAGCGTGCGACGTATACGACTTGCTATAGAAAGCCTCGATCCCAGATACCACCAACACTCTTTTAAATTAAACTAAATGTATATTTATATCCCAGTATTTGTTTGTGGGCTAGAACGCGGGGTTATGCCGTTCCCGAAGCAGTTTCGAAAATATCAAAATTTACCATAAGAATTTAAAAAATTAAAATGAAAAACCATAGAAAATAAGCGTATATCCCCAAAAGTAAAGTGACTACAAAAGGCCTGTACATGTGAAAGTTCTGATAGATGAAATCTATGACGACGTCGATATATATATAGGTCCGCCGAATAAAACAAAGTCACAAAAGCACCACGTTAACCTTGTCCTGTGGTAAGTACCGGAAAGATTTATGTTACACGTACTAGAAAACGGAAATTTTATACATTTAACATTTTTATAACAGAAATACATATAATACACCTAGGCGGGATTCAAACCCGCGACCTCGGACGTAACACGCAGACTAACCGCCACGTTATCAACTGAACCTCCGGCAGTGTCGATTTCCTTCTTTTCCGCTCTAATCACTTCATTAGACCCGTTGCGCATTTCATGACCTGGACAAGCCGGAGCTAAACCGGCCACGTGCCATCTATTGTAAAAAAAGATTGACATGGCACATTGAAGTAGAAAATGTGCGTATAGAATTATCCACGACTAAGTTACATAAAATCTATCTATACAAATAAAGACATCGCAGTAAGCTTAGACATTTAAACCAGAAAACACAAAAGCCTCGCTAGTCCGATGAACTGTAGAGGCGGGAGCAATAGCGCCGCCAACCAGTAGTAGGTCCATTCGAAAAAAAAAGCCCCGGACATTTTCACGTCTTTGCTTAAAGATATCATCACTCTTTATAAAGGAACTAGCAGCCCCATCGAAACTTGGCTAGCTTTTTACAGGATACTTTTGTGGGGTAATATCTAAGTAAATAATTGGTCCATTGGAGGTGGATGTTCACGGGCATCGGCAGTCGTAAAAAATCTCTGAATGCTCGTTCGCCCCACTCCCAAAAACTAAAAAATAGTAATTAGAAACTATTTTTCTTGTAGTCACTTAAAAAGCGAAACTCGTTTGCCCTCCAATACTATAAAAATAATTAAAAAAACTCTTTTTTTGCAGTCACTCAATGAGCGAAGTGCAAAAACAAACACACTAAATTGGATTCATATAATATTGAGAAAGTGATGTTTTTGCGGGACGACGTGTGTTTATTTTGTCAGTTCCGTCCTGAAACTATCGTGTTACCACTTAAACGCTTTCATCCTCCACGTCACACGCTCACGCGACAGACTCTTCACTCCGGATCGGATAACGCGATCTCGGAAATATATTCTACTACATGTGCCCCACGGTTTTACCCACGTAAAATATATCCCAAACTATAAAACTTTTTGTAGTCTACAAGCTGGCTGGGAAACAGACAAGTGGAGATTGCATAAAAATCCGTTAGGTCATTCTCACTTTTATTTTTGAACTCGCATCTGTGCTAAACGTGTAAAGATGTAGGTACCGGGGGGCCACGACAGGGGCATGCACATGATCTAGTTGATCGGGTACAGATCGAATGTGGTGTCAAGAGTCGCAACTGACGTGTTCGTATGCAGAGAGTAATTAACATGGAAGCAAGACAAATCTGTTATGATCGTGACATATGGCACTCGTATAACTCTCTACACTTTGTTATACATTAGGTGGGCAAACGAGCAATTGGGGCGTTTTTTTACGATTACCGACGCCCAGCAACATCCACATAATTACTAGGCCCGACGCGTTGCCGTCCATTTTTCCATATGAACCACCTATCCATATATATTATTGAGATCAGTGTCTCATACCCATTATTGAAAGAAGCCCGTGGACTTACCATCCAATTTATAATAAAACAACAACCTGTTTGTCGATTTTTATTTAAAAATACAAAATACTAGGCATTATACTTTTTTTACAAAGTTTAAATATGTGTGTTAAAATAAATTTTAACTAGTATATAAATAAATCAGAAATATAAATAAATTTTATCAAGCGTTCTCTGCACTTCTGAACTGAAGTGAAGTATGTCAAACACTCTATATGATAGTAGCTGGATTTGGAGAGGAGATCGGCTATCTTGGCGTTCATTGAAGGCCTATATCCAGCAGTGGAACGATAAGGGTTGATAATGATGATGATCCCGAATACAACGTCGAAGACATTCGACTTACTCCGGCTCCTCTAACATAGATGTCACATAGCCCAGGCACAAATAACATAACATAATAACATGTCATTCCGACAGTATTGTTAGTTATAGTAGCATAGTTAGGCGTTGGTACGGGGGGTCGGCGCTTGCTGCCTCGAATAAAAAAAGATTTTGGAGCGCCGATTTTGTTCCCTGCGACTATGCTCAGACAAAACAAAAGCCGTGCTGGTGACACTTTGATGAGTTTAGTCCAAGCTTTCATATCTTTTGTATTTTCTTTAGTTTAAGCCACGCTTTTATATTTTCTTTTATATAGACCATTGATTAAATAACTGCGAATATAATAAACACTGACCTTAACTGAATTCCCCTAAATCGCAATAGAATCTGTAGACCTCGCTGGAGTTTTAAGTCCCTCAATTCCCCTTTCACCACACCCCGCGTTAGCCCGTTGCGCAAGCACCACGGCTGTAGCCGAGAGATACGTCTAATGATAATAATAGTGTCGCCCTAGTCGAGTTTAGGCTACGGCGGCCATCTGTAGAGACTAGCCGACTATGTTCTGTATTACAGTGCACAAGTGTGTGCTCAGGCACAAGTGCACTTGCACTCCTTGTTCCCAAATACCACGACCACAACGGTCGCAATCCGACACGACCAACGAAAAATCAGGCGCAGGGCGGCTTAAAGTGCTCTCCAAGACATGGAGGTGTAACACCGTCAACTACTAGACTTCGAATTGCTATTAAAAATTGAAAAATCCCTACAGCACTTGAGTCCGACCCGGGACTCGAACTCAAAACCTCACCACGGCTGTGATTGAGCATTACTACCACTACATCACGAGGCAGACGCAGCCTACAGATATTGTAACCGGGGCCAGTGTTCCATCTATCCTATTCCATGATGTATTAACCAAGTGTGCGGAGAACGCTTAAACATTATTAACCAAACCATCAGACACGTACGAGTTTCTCATCTCGTAATAATTCTCTTTATATCCATAATTATATTGTATCTGCGCATGCGCATCGTTCGCGGCGTCGTCGTAGTTCCTCTCGTGGTAGTCGTGCTCCGTGTACTCCTGGCTGTGGCTGTCGTTGATATCAGTTCTCTGGTTCTGAGGAGCGCGGCTGGCGTCGGTATGCGTCGTGTTCCATCGTTGAGAAACCCCGCAACCAAGGGAGCCGCCATGTTGAAACGCGAACGGCCACGCCTAGAATCAAGAGAGTATTTATTTTAATTCCTTAAAATCAATATACATATCTAGCAGTCCGCCCGGCTATGCACAGGTATTTCACAGAATATGGCAAAGATTCGTTGATTTACAAAAGTGAAAAAGTTATAAACTTCAATTTGGGAGGACCCATTTATGTACATATATATATATATATATGTGAGGATACATATATATATATATACATATATATATATATATATATATATATATATATAACTCTTCCGTTGCTGAGTGACTGAGTGACAGACAACGCACAGCCGAAACTGCCGTACATAGAAACTTCAAATTTGGTACAGAATTTGGTACCTTCTATGATGAAAGTGAGCACTAAAAAAGGATTTATTACAAATTTAACCCCTCAGCGGCTGAAATAGAGGGGAGAACTTTACAATTTGAAATTTAACCATGTTACGCAGGCGAAAACGCGGAACGCTATTAATTAATCAATATAATAATACGCGAAGAAATAATTCCCATGCTTTATAGGGTGGTGCGAGTGGAGGAATTTGGTGCAGTTGAAGATTATCAAGAGAAGATGTACAGAAAGCTAATGTTTTGCTATGATATGCATTAATTGTTGACAAACTAACTAATAAGTATTGACAAACTAACATAACGTATAACGTACATAAGCGAATGTTTAGTAAGAGTTAGTGCTAGGCTACATTGCAGCGGAATTGGGCCGGCACGACCGGAGAGGTACCTCCCACTCCCACTCGATACCGCCGTATAGAGACATCTACGGTGTCGCGTTTCGTGCGGCTTGTGAGTAGCCGGTGGTCCATTGGGAGGAGGTGAAAAGAAGAGCAACGCATCGGCATAGTAATTATGTGGATATTCATTGGCGAAGGTAGTCGTAAAAAGGCTCCGATTTCTCGTCTGCCCCCCCCCC
>JAFELO010000050.1:325718-361332 GCA_017140195.1 Eumaeus atala | reverse complement strand
ATTCAATAAAAAAAAGCCCCGAGTCACGTTAAGCAGTCGGTCCGCCGGAATTCTTTACCGTCGTGCCAGCCTGCAGTTCCATCGTAACACGAAAATGAGGGAACAATAAGTGTAAGTGTGTGTCTTACGCAAAGCAAATTTTTTTTATTAACGCAAAGACGATCCCTGAAAGAGTACCCTACACTTCAATCAGTCTTTAGCTCGGGGCCGAATCTCGTGTCGGATCAAAGACTTGTTAGGATTTTTCAATTTCAAATAACAGTCCGGAGTCAAGAATTTGTGGATACATCCGTGTCTTGATCTTGTGTCTGATTTCTTTCCGATCAAGTTGTATCGTCCCATCGGAATAGGAGACACCTGTGAGTGCGCAAACACTTGTGCACTATGCACTATGTCACCTGCACAGACTAGTCTCTATAGAGATGGGAGGTAGGGCCGAAATTCGTAATAAAAAGCAAAGAAGTAGAACTACCATTAGTATTTATTTGTTACACTTATTTCAAGGGCGGAACCCTAAAAAGTCACCGAAGATATGAAATATGATTTAACAAATGTTTTCACACTTCAGCTCTACCGTGAGGGTCAGACAAGTCCACAGTTTACACATTTAAATTGTGCCTGGGTGGTCCACGAAATAGATACCAGATACAATAATAAAGTATTGGGCTTAATATTCCTTACTACACTTCCCTGTCTCAGAAGAAAGAAAACGGAACCGTTTAGGATCACTTAAGTCGCTCGTCTGTCAAGAAATATATAAGGTAGATACTTCGTGGTTAACTGGAATAACTACACTTGATAACAAGAAATGCAAAAACAGATAAAGGAAAAAATGTAAAATTTTAGTCATCCTATAGGTACTGCAAAAAAAAATTACGTGCTAAAAGAAAAAATTGTTATACTTCACGCCTTGAAGTTAATTCAACACTAGCAGTCCGTCCCGGTTTCGGCCAGATAATTCATCAAAACACGGCCAAAAATTCATTGACTTACAAAAATGTAAAAAATTTAAATATTAATTTCGGCCTCGTAAACATTGCACGTTACCATGACAACACATTCAATTTATGACAGAACTAGTCTATATGGCTGACTTAATCTTTATGATGATAAAAATACCTTTAAATAAAAAGATTTAAAAAAAATCTCTCTGGACGGAATAGCTGTCCGAGTAACAACTTAAGGCCACTTTTGTGTACGTAAATAAATGTGTAAAACGAAGATTTTATAATGTTTAGTGTCCTTACTTATTTATGGGTATTAATGGGATATTTATGAAGATATATATCTACCGCAGGGCTTGAAGACAAAAGTCTTCAACCAATTCGTTCTCCCCGTGATGACCCACGGGCCCGAAACATGGCCTCTTAATTTAGGACTGGTTTAGGAAAACGAAGTATTGGTCGACCGTTCACCAGGTGGGAAGACGATCTCCCTGCAGTAGCCGGTCCGGGATGGATGCGGGTAGCAGGAGATCAGCAGGTCCAGCAGTGGACCGATAAGTCTGATAATGATGATGATGACAGATGTATATTGACTAGCTGTGTCCCGCGATATTACTCGCGTGTTATCTACCTTAAAATGACCATACATTTCCTTTTATATCAGTAAGATACCTCGGATACCCCACGTACCTAAAAGCTAATGCAAATGTGAAAATCGCTATAGCACATAAGAATTAGCAATTAAAAAATAGGTAGCAATTAAGTAAATAATAAATATATTTAAATAATATAATAATGTAAAGTCCCCAAAAGCAGTATATACGTGATCGATTTTCTCAAAATCTATTGAACAGACCCCATGGACAGGGAGATTCCCGAAGGAGGTGTATATTTTGTTTAGCTATCATAGGGCCCTGTTGTTTTCCGGCGAAGCCAAGATAGATCGTTAGTCTATATATATAAAACAAAGTCCCTAAAAGCTTTCTGATTGTATGTGATTGATTTTCTCAAAATCTACTGAACTAATTTTCATGCGATTTGTACCCCTTTTCGTGGACCGTTTCCTGAGCGTTTCTCTGAGAAAGGTTTTAGTAAATATTTAGTAATGCAAGTATCCGACCTATTATTAGGAGGCGAAAAAGTCATCAGTGTTATCCGTGTACCTGTTACAAGTTGTTAATAAAAGCACTAAAATGAAATCAAGATTAATGCCGTAACTGTAACAAAGATGTATATCCTACAATTATGGAAGATAAACAGGCAATTTAAAGTCATCATACATTCCTACACTTCTACAAGCAATGATACGATTAATAAAACAAAACACGTTTAAAACAATAAAGATCTTAACGTCCGGAGATAAAGTTTATTTATATCGCCAACAGCTGCAAACTTTTGGTCAGCGCGAGCTGAACGTAAAACTCGTGTTTATTGTCATTACTTTTTGTTTCTATCCTTGAGTCCCAATTACAATATTTGTTTTTCTTCCGAGAGGCTTAACCTTTTAAGTGTGTTAAAAGCCATTCTTGGAATAAGAACACACAAGATGGCAAATCACGGACAACAATGAAAATAAATTAAAATTTTAGGAATAAATAAATTGGCTTCTTTTTATTTTTTCGTGAACTTAATAACAACGTAGAAGGGAGTGAAAGAACTACGAAAAACGAACACGATCATATCCCTATCCAAGAAGAGAACAAAATGAATATAAGTCACATTTGACTTACTATTTGGCTCTTGGAACAAGAATATGAAATATTATTGAGATCGTGCCGAAATGTGCCTCAAAGTTCTTCTTTGGACACGATGTAACGTTTATTGTGGGCTGTTGGGTTCTCTTTAGCTAAGTTAGCAATTATTTTTAACTTAGTGTCGAGATTAACATCATCATCAAATAAAGATAGAACAGACACTTCATCAGTCAAATACCACAAATGTTGGCAAAACTTCTGTAAAGCAGCTTTTGAAATGCATTTGCCTATTGTTTTGTAAGCTTTCATGGCCTTCAAAAACACAAATCCTGATAAGGCGCATTCACTGCTAAAATACATTGTAGACAGGGTTTTACGTAGGCTGTCGTACTGAACAGACACACGTCCATCATACATGCTAAGTTATGAGCTAAGTAATGTTATTTTTAATGAATAAATAGCTGTCGCCATCCATCGAGCTTGGTGCATAGCACCTGGAAGCCGAATCTTAAATTTCCATCTGCATCTCTACCAAAAAATATGATTGAAAGCTCAATTAACTCACGATAGTTGTTTCGAGCTATTTCTTTCGTTAAACCGATACGATAGATTTCTAGCAGTTGGTCAATATCCGAATCATTTAATACAAGACGGCTTTTCTATGCAGCTTTGTATTTTTTCAGGATCAACATTCTTCCAATTATCTCAAAATTTTTCGAACAGTGGAATATCTGGGCTTGTAGTTACTTGGCGAATTTTCGCTTCAAGGAGACCTTTCAATACTAATTCATACTCGTGATGACGGCAAGCAAGAATAAGCATTTGCCTGTTATTTTTCTGTTCAAGAAGCACCTATGCACCATTAATACGGCCTGTATTAGAAGCAGTCGTATCACAACAGAGGCTTGCGTTTTGTCCTCAAGAATCCAGTCGACAATAGCACCCAAACTGCCTGTGACTGCTCGCTTTCAGTCAGTGTGATAATTTTGGAACAGCGATTCCTCATCCTCGTATGTAATAAGTAATAACGATCGGAAGGAGTTCTTCTTTACATTTGTGGCAAACTAAAGCCAGCAACAGTTTTCCATCCCAGTGAATAGTGACCGTATCCGGGACCTTTTTTTTGGAAATTAACTTTCCTAGAGTCAGCAAAGTGACCGGGCCGGCCTGGATCTCCCTGACGCTGCTGAAAGACCTTATCCTTCGTTTATTTTAATTAATTGAAGTGCTTCAGCGTGTGCGATGTCAAACAAATTGTTCAAGTCTGCAAGAAACTTTCGTCGACGTTTCCCAAACACTGCTTGAGCTTTTTTGCATTTTTTTGCAAATCTCATCAGACTTGGTATAAGTTAACTATTTTTTTAACACAGTTAGATAATAATTTTTTCGGTATACGTGCCCAGTAAATAATGCACTCAAAAATTGTGAGATTTGCACATTTATTGACACTTAAATTCACTTCACGAATATTATAAAATAAAACTTGTCTATTAGAGGGAAATTTAGAAGCCGTGGTCTGATGTTTTACGTCTTTTATCAAAAATATATCATTTTTTGAACTTTGTTCTCCACGGACATGTTAACTATATGAAAATAATGCGATCGCTAATACAACAGACAAGTAATTACACGCACTCAATGCAAAAGTTCCCGCGCGCCATCTATGCAAGTACGGACATGTTTCAGTGCAAGTGGGAATGAGTTGCCGTGATTATAAATACATGAAACTTTATCTTTAAATGATCTGGGACCATACAAACAAAATAAGAAAGTAAAAAATTTAAGTGATTTTTTTTGGAACACCCTAACGTACATGCATTTAAAGACTAAGGTCTAATCTACATACAATATTTTGTCCAAATCGTTACAATAAGGGAACCAAGCGTAGAGCAAAATGGCAATGTTATAATATGTATATTTTATGTGAATGAAAAACTGTTACCCACACAAAATGAATATGCTAACAATCCCAGTTGAATACCTCTCGCTGCCGCAGTTTCATGTGAGTGTGAGTAATTATGTTACAATAAGTGACACTTTTACTAAAATCGTTTCCGAGAACGATACATTATTATACAACACGAACGTTACATATATTAAAATTTTTACAACAATAAAATGCGAAAACATTCCGAAAAAGGAGTTTTTGTGTGCGCGTAATCCGGCCATTCATCACTGGAGTTCGTGGAACGTGTCGCCTAATCTTCCGACGACAGCCATTCGCCGCGGTGGCGTTTAGCGCACGCCACTAAGTCATCCAGTTAGCGGTACAAACGAATTAACCAGATGACAAGCGAGACAGAGGACTGATCGTAGACGATTATGAGGTTTTTGGTTTTTACAGACGTATTCTACATTATTTGTTTAAGTTGAAGTAGACTATTATTTTGATGAGTGAGTGTTGAACGTGATTGAGAATGGTTAATAATAAAGTCACTAAGTGAAGTGGTTCAAGACTTGTTGTGTAGATGGGGCGCAGCAGCCTGGGGTGAACCCTGACACCTTGGGTATATTTCTTATACGAAGAAGGGACTAAATAACAGGATAAGGAGGTGCTTTGCGTGCGGTGTAAGTGGCGAGAATGGGAACCTCACTCTATTGCAGCTAGCCGAATCGTGTCTCACTCAACTGTGATGTAAGAAGGAACAGCGCTCACCAGGCTGAGCGGGTGCTGAGAGATGTGCGCCGAACGCGGCTCGTGCAGCAGCGCTCACAGGTGCGCTGTGTATGACACAGCCAGCCGCAGACTGGCTCACTCAACTGTTATGTAAGAAGAGATAGCACTCACCAAGCTGAGTGGGTGAGGAGGCGTGTGCGCTGAGCGCGGCTCGTGCAGCAACGCTCGCAGGTGCGCTATGTATGACGCAGCCAGCCGCAGCGTGTCTAACTTTGACAGCTTCGTGTCCGCCGGAACCCACGGCAGAGTGGTTTTTAATCTAAAATAGACACCCATTATACTATGCTATTTATGTAGATACAAATAAATAAATGGTTGCATGGCCGTTTTGCGCGTATCATGCAGATTATTGTATAGAGTTTTTGAGTAGGTACGATGTTTATCTTGCACCCATTATATACTCAAAACAAAATAAGGACCACTAAGATTTTTTGATGTATCATGAAAATAATAAAGACATTAACTTGTTTAACTTATGTAACTATAAAATAATGTTATTGATTATACATAGGCTAACAATTGCTTAAAATAATGATCATGAATTGTTTTTTTTTTATGATTATAATAAAATTGGCCATTTTGAATGAAAAACATGAACAAAAGAAATCACCGGAGAGAGACAAACTACTGTTCTTATCACTTTTGTTTGTTCTTTTTAATAACGAATATGTCCTCCTCTCTTAGCAATACACTCCAGAAGCCTCGTATGCATAATCTGGATTAAATCACTCACCTCACGTTTTCACCTGGAATCTCCTTCCAAGCATCTTTCAAAGCGTCAATCAGATGCTGTTGGTTGTAGACCCCTTGCTCATTCTCTCTAACTCTTCGTTTCAATTGGTCCCACAATTGCTCGATCGGATTTAAATCCAGACTGTTAGCTGGCCATGGTAGGTATTAACCTCATATATAGGTATTAACCTCAATATGAGACTCTCCTAGGACAGTTTGGGTTGATCGAGCTGTGTGTACACGGTCATTATCTTGCATCAGGATGAATCCAGGCCCCACTCGCTGTGCAAATGGGATCATTCGAGGCCTGATGACGTCCACGATGTAAAGTTCTGCAGTAACGGTACCCCAATTTAAAATGGGAGCTCGGTTTTACCGTGTAAAATAATCCCACCCCAAACCATTACGTTACGTTACGTACGACCAAGGAAACGGTCAACTTCGTGAATGCAGAACTCCGAAAACCGCTCGCCGCGTCGTCTCCACGCTCTAACACGCCGATCATCATTAAGAAATTTTACTTTGCACTCGTCTGTAAAAAGCACCTCGCCCCACTGATTAATCACCCAGTTCAAATACTGACGGGAGAATCTTAATCGGTTTGCACGTTGAACCCTGCTCAGAGGAACTCGTAGTCTTGACGTTTGCTGGTCTTCGTACAATACATTACGTATAGTTTGATCACAGACACGGGTACGAGTTATCAGCCGTAGGTGGTGTTGTAACTTACGGGCCGTTACTGTACGATCACGACGAGCCCTTAGTTGGATGTACCAATCCTCATGAGTCGTTGTTATGCGAACTCTACCTGAACCAGGTCTCCTGGCAACACTGCCAGTATCTTGTAAGCGATTCCATACATTTTGGACAGCTCTTCGAGAAAAGCCCAACTGCAAACCCACGTAACGCTGAGGACGTCCTTCTTGAATCATTGTTATGGCTCTGGTGTCTGTAATTGTATCCATGTGCCTTCGTACTGGTGGCATGATTAACGCGAGATGATCAATGAATCAATTAAAATTGAGAAAGTAATACTTTTTTCCTAAAATAACCGAAACAAGAAGACAATCAAAGAAAAACATAAGAATAACATCCAATTACTTTTTTCTTAAAATTATGGCCAATACTTTCAAATTAGGAACACGAACATATAAAATAAAAAAGGCATAAAAGATATCAAACACCAAAGAGTTCGTAATATGAATATTATGCTACTTATCAGTTACTTTCAGTTTACTAAATTGCACTTAAATGTAAATAAACTAGTGGCCCTTATTCTGTTTTGAGTAGTATATGTGTATGTACATCGAAAATGTATTACAATAAAAGAGCTGTTACGGATTTTATCCTGGTTTAATTGACCATTTAACTAGCCCGACGTTTTACAAGCTCCACAGCAACCGTGGTCACGGGTGGACTGATGATTGCTGTAAAGCTTCCAGAACGTCGAACTAGATAAATAATTTAAAAAGCCGTGATGTAATCCTTAACAATTTTTTATTGTAATGAATAACATTGGCGTAAACTGAAGACATCTATATAATTTGTACGGAAAATTTTACCAAAAAATTAACCCTCATTTGTTGCTGAATAATGATTTTATTTTAATAAAATTAGTGTCCTCCTGCTATTGGAAGAAACCAGTGGTGAAATTCCCCGTACGCCGACGAGGCTTGGCCGTAATAACCAGAAAAACATCATTAAACCTGAATAACCAGAAGGTTGTCTGACCTAGAGAAAATCACATATCGTGTAATTGTGTGAAATGGATTAATCCATAAAAAGCAAGGCAACATACGAGCAGAACGTCTGGTTGTATAGATCCCTTCGGTAGAAACTCACCAAAAATAACTGACTTCTATTTCAATTGCTCTTTTCACCTGTACGTATAGGAATGGAACCGAATTGGGCCGGTACGATCATACCTCTGGCTTCATGACACCACCGCGAAGTGACGACTATGAGATCGCGTTTCGTGTGGTGTATGAGTTTCGAAAAGGTAAGAAAAAGGGGGAGACTTATCGATGTAAACAATTATGCGGATGGTTCTGGGCGTCGGTAGTGTAAAGAGGATGCGCTGCCTGCCCATCCACCTGTATGCTGTAGGAACTCATGGACGCCGCGCCTAATACAGTACGCGTTACTAAATTTTGTGCCAACACAATACAGTATTAATAGTCAGCGATACGGTAAGAAGAAGAGGCCTTTGCCCACATTTTGTATGAAAATTAAAAAAAAAACATACCGGCAAAATGCTTTGGAGAGGACCCTCATACGCGCCCTCTCGCGGGCATTTGCTGCGTTTCTATGTATCGGCTCGTGCGTACTGCGACCTGGTACAGAAAAATGACATTAAAATTTGTATGAGATTTTGCGATAGGTGTTTTGGACCGGCGCGACCGAGGTATAACTCGATCACAGAATACAGGCGTAAACTGATGATTATTCTATCACTTACGATTACTATAACGTGAGTTTTCTGCTGCTCATTGGGGGCAAGGATGCAAAGCGCTGGTATAACCTGCGGCTGTGTGCAAGCCTTTGATTATGGGTAGTAACCAAAAGACTCCGCCTGCTAATATATTTGCTCTATTATATTATAAAAATCCTGTCGCCTGTAAGTCTGGTTATGGCCGTCATAATTTTAAGTGATAACAGTTCTCTAATTGATTTGTAAACACATTGCCCGATTGAGTGAAAGCGATGACTAGTCATGCTCTCTCTTAAGCTCCGCCCATGCTCTGCACGTCAAAATGACGTCATTCTTTTCGTTCATACAACTAGAGTCATCGGTGTATAAGACGTTAGTACGTCAAACACTCTTTATAGTTATAAAGCCTTGATGGCTTTAGCTAATGGGCTGGTCACACACTCAGAAGATCAGATAGCGGATCGGCCACTAAGTTTCTGAAGTGGAGGCCGCGTTTAGGAAAACGAAGTGTTGCTCGACCGTTCACCAGGTGACGACGATTCCGTGAAGACGATTCCGAGTAGTAGATGGTCCGGGATAGATGCGAGTAGCAGGATATCTTCCTCCTTGGCGTTCATTGAAAGAGGCCTGTGTCCAGCAGAGGGCTGGTAATGATGATGATAATGAAAGATTTTATATACGTCTTGATTAAGATGGCGGGGAGCCACTGGATGCAAGCGGACCGTGACTGTGCTCTCGGGGGTCCAGCAGTGGATGTCGTCCGGCTGATGATTATAAGGATGAAATCAAACTCACATCAAACTCACATCAAACTCACATCAAACTTACTTAATCGTTAAATCGACGGCTATGATCAATACTATACCGTACAAATTACAATCGTCCAGGTGACCCAATGGGTTTGCTATTGGGGGTATTGGTTAACATATCATCATGAGCCGGACGAAGTCCACTGACGATCATAGGCTTCGCCCATAGTGTCACAGGTCACGGGCACGGACCCCTCGCATCATATGTATCTATATATTTTGATAATCGTTATTCTGATCGGAACACCTGAAAACACGAAGAAGTTCTCGAAGTTCACAAGCGAACTTGCAGATGGTTTTAGGTTTGGCCTGTTAAACTGTATTGGAACCTTCAAAAAAACTTATTGATTAGTCATGTAAGACAACCTGGGTACGTTGGTGCTGGTCCCGGCTGGATGCAAAAAACACGAGTTGGCCGACTCGGCAGACGACCAAAGAGACTCAGTGGTAGACCTTCTTATGCTGCATTGCACGCGAATCACACCGGCATGGCCGAGGTACACCAGAGATATCGCCGTGAAATGAGAACTATGCAGTCACGTGTCGTGCAGTTTGTGAGTAGAGGGCGGCCCTTTGAATAGGAGGAGAGACGGAAGGCCACACATCGGCATAACAACTATGTGGATGTATATGGACGTCGGTGCAATCGTTTGCCCCCTTATGCTATAGAAAATCAAATTTTTTATAGGGGGACAAACGAGCAATCGGACCCTTTCAACGACTACCGACGCACATGAACATCAGCATATATATGCCGATGCGGTGCCCTACTTTTCACCTCCCTGCCCCTGGGCCTTTACTCACAAACCGCAGGAAACACCGTGGGTGTCACTTTAAGACGATATCAAGTGAGCGTTTGTAAGATTCTAGGTCAAAGACTGGTTTCCTTGACAGATACACAGACAATAAAGGGTCTTTCTATGTACGGAACTCTCAACATAAATTGAAATGTTATTTCTTCATAATTGTCATCTCAGACTACATAGGCCGTAGAACCAACTCTGTAGCGTCACAAAATCTCTTTTCTATATAATATTGGGGGCAAACAAAAAATCGGAACCTTTATACGACTACCGACGCCCGTGAACATCCGCACAGTTCCAATTCCAATGTACTCACAAATCGCACGAAACGCGATTTATTATCTGAGTAAAAAAAATGGCTTCGCCCTTGGAATCAAGCTTCCCTTGTTGCATTTGATGTCTAGAAGAAGTAACAGGTTCGCTTTTCACCGAAATTTTACGTCTAAAAAATTTGCTTTAGTCATTGTTGATGATTTTCAATTTGATATTCCAATATCAACTACGTTTCTTGGAATAAAACAGTTTTACCAGAATACATAACAGAAAAATAATTTTAATATATTTGGAATTCGTAGGGATAAAACTACTAAAGCGAACCTTTAGCACACAAAACTAAAAAAAATCGACGTCGTATAATCTTATTAACCTTACCTACTTATTAGGTGGTAAAATCGGATAACAGGTGAAAAAAACCGTCTTTTGAAAATCGATTAATAATTATGTGCGTCTTCACTTTTTCGAATTAAAATAGGACCAAACAGTGTACGATCGCTCGTTCGAGTGAAAACGAACGAAATATAAATTTCTCAATTCAATTTTGGAATGGTCCTTGCTTTACGCAAAACGTACGGGTAAGTAATGATCTGAATATTGTATCAGTGTCACTAATTAACGGACTTTGTTAATTCATGGCCACGGCATCCCCATGTAAATGACCCAGATAAATTCCGTGTATGGGTTTGGTTTTTAAATTCGTATCGTTAACGGTTCAAACTACACTAATTGGCTACGACGAGTCGAAGATGACGTGGCTTATGCTGGTGAAACCGCGAGGCGCTACTAGTAAAATAGATTAAAACAAAGAAAAACTTTTTGTTTTAATTTACTTTTTTACTCTTGTAAATTTATTAATTAATAATCAAATTGTGTTCAACGCATACGCGTACCTGATAGCGCAAAGACCGTAACGAAATTTCGGCGGACCCGACATAACCAAGTATCAAGATTTATGATAACCACAGTCATACCTGAACTGGATTGGCTGTCGTCAAACAAGAAATCGTCATCTTCGAAATCCTCCGAACTTTTGTCTACTGGCGAGCGGTTCAGTCGTTTCCTGGGCATTGTCTATTGAGATCTATTATCACTACCACTTCACTAGCACACCGCGGATCAGTAAGGCTCGGCACTAGCGGCGGCACTCGTTATGCCGAGATGCGCCGGAGTTAGGCGGGCGGATTCTGGGCGGCGCCTATCGACGCCCCTCCCGTGACGTGTCAGGATTTATCCCGACAGCCATAAATCCCCACTAAGCGTCTTTCATTAAGAGGTCGAGCGTAATGATTTATAGTTTACTAATAATAATAATAATACATTTTAAATAATTACGCATAGTACTTCCAAATATTAGCTAGTTATAATAATAATAATAATACAGATTGTATTATTATTATTCTGCCTATCACACCACGTTAGCCTAGTCCTGTGGTAAGTACCGTAAGGACTTGTGTTAATCGTACTAGCCAACGGAAAAATATTAAATACTTTTATAAATTTCAGAAATTTTATATATTTAAGATTTATATTGTTCGTTGTTCATTGGCATCAGAACATCATTTCGCATAAATCCGAAATGAGCATGCAGGGGCGCACTTTAAATTATGTCTTGATTTCCTTGTCGGTAAATAAAATTTAGAATTTGCCATATAGATTCAGCTGCTTTAGAGGAGGGCTAACCATATAGGGGAAACGACGAGAGCTCCTTAGTCCTCGTAAAGATTCCATACCGTGAACATTTTCACACTTCACACCGGTGTTAGACAGGTACTAGCCCGGTCAATGAGCATTGTACTAATATTACTATCTCGTATAATTTTTTTATATAAGGTTACAAACGAACAATCGGAGCCTTTTCACGCCCACGGACATCTGCATGGTTGTTGTCATGCGGACGCGTTGCCCGACTCTCCTCCTCCCCTCCGATGGCCACCAAAATAAATGGTTATAAATAGGTATGGGCCAAAAAAAAAGACTTGAAGACTACCGGCGCCCATAGACATCCGCATTTTGTGGCATCCGTTGCCCTCGTTTCCTCATCCCAATCCAACCTAATGATATATACCTTCTATACAAAAAGTAATACTTATGTTAGGTGATCCAAGATCCAAGCTCCAGCTTGGTTGTCGATGCCTATGATTGACAGCTCGGTTCATGGAGGGTCGCCCTTCCGTGACATCCTATACGCACCTCATGCGTGACTGAGGTGCGTATAGGATGTCACGGAAGGCTCAACTGAGGCACACGTGCGGTTGACACGCAAACAATTTTTTTTCTTTTCAGATTTTTAGTTTTCTGTACGTAAGTCTATGGGATGTGTGTTACAACGATCCCTGTAAATGTTATAAGGATAAACATCCTAACATCTATAAATGCAAGAATAACACTATCAGGCTGAAATATAAAAAAGAATTTGAATGGTAATGCAAGCACACCCAAAATTCTCTGGGTTCTAGGATCTGGGGTCACATATCTTCTGATTTCGACTTGAAAGTGTATTAATACACAGATATGTGTATTAATGATATAAATCTTTTACACATCCACCGAATGAATTTGGTTTAAATTTAACGCAGATATAGGTTAGAATAAGATAAATATATTTTTATCACCGAAACAAATATGGTTCCGTTGAATATTGATATTTTAGTGTTACACAAGTCAAACATAATAAATATATAAGGCACACACACTGTACCTACATATTATTAATATTGGAAACGTTGAAAGTATTTTAAAAATTCGGCACTAACAATAACTTTTGCTGCGCTCTTGTGTGAAATGTTTTCACTGTGGTCCGCTCACACGGTCACAAAGACAGCTGTGATCAAAGACAATCGTAAGGACAGGAGGAATCTAAAGGAGACGGCTTCATTCGATGAAAAGACGTTGGACCTGAACAGGTATACTGTAGGTCACTATAGTGTGGAGTTTACACAATACTTCACTCTACCACAGTGGTGTCGCTTCCACCGGGAGAAAATGGAAGTTAGTAGATATTACATTATACAAAAGTAGAAACCTTACTACCTAAAGTATATTTTAATGCAACCAAGGTCTAGGCCCAGTGACATTTGCGAGTGGGGTTATCAAGGCGAATCTATCGATATTCGATGCCTCATAGGTTTATTTCATAAATTTCGTTTAGGGCAGCACGATAACATAGAAATCTAAGTACGCTTGGAAAATGTTAACCACCTTCTGACACATGCAGGTAAAAAGATGATGTTTACCATACAATATGCCGAATCGGCATCCGGAGACAGACATATAACGTGTATGTACTTTTCCCAGGTAGGGATATCATCTCTGAAACTATTGATCACTATTTGATAATTTGTATTATTTACTTACATTTACTTCTAAATTGGGACCAATTTCCCTGCGAGTGACGAAATAATTACCTACTTCTCTTTTGTATAAATAAGCTGAAGCGATGGCTAGATCATTTTTCATAGGGTTCGTGTAAGCTCCGTTCGACGGTAATCTACATATTCTTAATGCCTATTATAAAAACCTAGCAGAGAACATACAAAATGACGAAACTGTTTGAGATCCCATTGTGACAAATGAACTGGAAAACTTTTTTGACGACCGACTGGCTCAGTTGGTAACGTAGCGCTTAGTCCACGAGTTACGCTAGAGGTCGCGGGTTTGAATCCGCTTGTAGTCATTCGAACTCTTGAAGACTGGACAAGCGCCGCCAATCAGTAGTAGGTCCCTCCGAGAAAAAAATTCGAATCCCGCCTAGGTAATGGACATTTATACATGTTTTCTATGTATTTATATAATAAAAGTCATTAATATATAAAGTTTTCTAAATATATAAAAATATTAAGTATATTGTCCGTCGTCTAGTACCCGTAACACAAGTCCTTACGGTAGTTAGCACAGGACTGGGCTAACGTGGTGTGATAAGTCCACAGACATTAATATTATTATTATTGTATACATATTATAAGGGGACAAACGAGAAGTTGGTGCCAACTGATAACTACCGACTTTACGTCAGGTTGCTCGAATTCTACTACTGCACAATACGAAAGGAAATGGCTAAAAACATTATAGTTAGTTGTAAAAGTAATTTTGTGTAGGAACATTTAGTCGGCATTAGTCGTAAAAATGATTGAATCTTGTGAGGAGGTGTTTGGGTGAAATGCCGCAAATAAGTACTGATAGGGTTGTCACAAAAGCAAACTTTGCCGATGGATGTTGAACAATGGATGATGGCTAATGGTGTATGGAGCTCGCGGCGCGATATAGTGTTGAAAACCCACTAAAACCATTGCGAGTACCCTCAGTGCCGCCTTTAGTAAGGTGCACTGGAACAATAAGACATCAGTACACCTTGACAGTAAGTAGTCCGCTAAGGGACCACCACCTCCACAGATGGAACCTACCGGCTTCGGGACAGTGCAATGGAGAGAGTCCCATCCTCGCCAATTGCCCCAGGCCCGAAAGCACCTCCTGCTCCTGCCGTTTATTGCCCTCTTCTTACAACAGCAGCCTCCTCGGTTGAATTAGCTATTAAAACGCCACGGCAAGACATGAACCACGATGGACTTGACTGTGGTTCCTAGGGTCGGACCAAAAAGTTTCTTTCAACTCACATCATAATAGCAATTAAGATCGCTTCAAAAAGCACGTAAAGCCAACAATACTACACTCGCGCTCTCACGTGTCGAATTGTTACATGTCGTGACAGATTTTTACTACAAAATTCAAGCAATCGCAAGTGGATACCATGCTGCTCTGCGGCTAAATTGGGCCGATTCGACTTTTGTTTTAATGTCTTAACGGTTAGTGCGATTTGGTAGTTTACGGTGGTCCATTAGCAAGAAAGAGAGGAGGACAATGCGTCTGCACAACGATATGGCTGTCTATATATTCATCAAATCATCATATTCATTTTTTTTTCTGTAGGTGATGGTTTTCTTGTAGACGAATAGTCGGAGCCTATAGATACATATAGCTTATACATGTTTAGCCCTCCTTCCCCTTTTCTCCATCAGTGTGCCACCCGAAACATACGAAACTTCTTTTTGTGGCGGTATAATATATGATAATATGAGCCGACACGACCGGGTCGAGGGCACCTCGACCCGGTCGTGTCGGCCTAATTCGGCTGCAATGCACTATGGCTCTGCTTCTTACAATTTGGCGAATCCGATTTACCTAAGTAACAAAATAATCTGTTAAATAGCGAGAGCTAAAAATATTGTCACTCGTGACAACCCTACCGAGTCCAGGTGGCTGGTATCACAAGTATAGGCCGCGCGGTGAGTCATGAGGCAAGTAACTCGCGACGGTACTGTTATTTACGCAACAAATATTATTCCACGGTATTTCCACTTACGTTCTATACATAGCTGACTAATTGTATTTTTTATAAGTAGTATAAGGGTTGTCCCCTTACACGAGCATTATCGATGACTACCGACGCGACCGATTATGTGGGTGTCTGACATCCACATAACTATATTGCAATCCTTGTCAAATCAAATCAAATCATTTATTTGCTCAAAACATGTTCATAACATCAAATGGAAGTGAACAACATGTGACTAACCAATACTTTGCCTTTAATGAGGCGTGCAAATATTATAATGGTTAGGTATGTATTGAAAATAGCACCGTCCGGTAGTATTTTACAAGTAACAAAGCAGCATTATATGCATCATTAACACAAGATTAAGAAATGGATGCAAGCATAATAATAATAATATTAGAATTTAATTGTCAATAATGTCAAAGTCAATAATGTCAACAAATATTGTAATATAATAATAATTTAAAATAATAACATTAATAATATAATAGTAATTACTGATTATGTATCTATTTTAAAGTAGGTAGCTACACAATTATGTCAATAGGATATATGATAGGTCCTTTATAAATTGATTGGGAATCAAACTTCATCACAATTCAAATTATAGCATTTAATAATATTTGTTTAATTATTTAATATAGTCGTTAGTCTCATAATTTGTCTGAAAAGAAATCATTCATGGAATAATAGCATTTTTTCAAAAGAAAGTCTGATAATTTAGATTTCAATTGAATAATTGATAGTGACCTATCTGCTAACTCACGTGTTAATTTATTATAGATTCTTGGGGCCATAACTATAACACTTTTATTAAATTGTGCTGTAGAATGTTGTGTGAAACAAATTTTATTTTTATTTCTTGCCCTATTTGAAAAAGTGAATAAATTAGTATTGGTCTTAATGGACAAGACAACTTCATAAATATTGAGGCAAGGGAGCGTCAGAATCTTTAAATTTTCAAAGAGTGGCTTACATGTATGGGTGGATTTCACATGGAATATGGCTCTTATCCATCGTTTTTGACCGATAAAAATCCCATTTTTAAAGACGCATTTCCCCAAAAGATATTTCCGTAGCGCAATTTACAGGTGACGTAAGTATTATACGCTACCAGCAATGCCTGTTCACCACCTTGGCGAGCGTGCATAGTGCGTACGAATATCTATTTAACTTTAAACATATACTACGGCATGAGTTGTTTAACGTTATTCGTCAATATTAATTTTGTGGTATTAATTTTATTTATGGGAGTTCCCATATATTTTATGTAAAGATTTGATAAATGGTTCCGATGACCTCTTCTAAAATTCATTAAATTAGTTTCATGTAAATTTATTAACATATTATCAACCAGTAAATTATTTTTACCATTGTAGAGTTAATTTCATCTTCCTTTGCATCTGCAAACAGAATCATGTCATGTGTCTCTTTGGAAAATCATTAAAACATGTGAGAAACGGCAACGGTCCTGAAATACTGCCCTGGGGTACTCCAATGCTTAGTTGTTTTTTTTTCGCTGGAAAGATAACGTTCTCGGGTATTGTTAACAATATTTATCCGCGCTATTTCTGTTGTTTGAAATCTGTTAGCAAGATAAGATGATATCAGTGACAGACAATTACCACGAATTCCATATGCGTTTAACTTCTGCTCTAAAATATTGTAGTCTACATAGTCGAAGGCCTTAGTTAAATCCATGTATATTACGTACATACATTCTTTTATCCAGTTGTACCATCACTTTCTTATGAAAGTGGTATAGAGCGAGATTAATAGATTTACCTATTCTGAAACCGAATTGTTCCTGTGCTATAATAGATTTAAATTGTTGTATATAAACGTTTTAATTATTTAAAAAAATACGGGTAATAATGAAATGGGTCTATAATTATCTACATTAAGTTTGTCACCTTTTTTTAAATAATGGTTTTATCGCAGACGTTTCCAGTACGCCAGGGAATATTCTAGTTTCTATACATAGATTAATGTATGACTTAAGATTGGAGATATATAAGCATTCACGCTTTTTACAATTGTACCAGTGATATCGTCAAAAATGGCTAATTTGTATGTTTCTCAATGGTTGGCAAAGGCAGCGACAATTTTTTACAAGATAGATAAGTTTTGCCATCATGATGAACATTTTGGCAGTCGAAGTCGGAATCTAACATCTCGACTGTCTTACTGGGTCTTACTGGTCGATCAAGTGTAGTTGTGATCACCACGTGGCCTTCTCTCGTTAATTTACTCTGCACCACAATATTCGGTGTCTCTCACTCTAACATTCTCTAAAAATAAATACAGAACAACTAAAAATAAATACAGAAAAGTAAATGGTACGCAGAAATATTATGTTATATAACCCTTATAGTATTAAATGATCTAAGGATTAACCACATTGCCAAAAACGACGTGAAAGAGAAGAGTTAATTGAAACATTCCAAGTAATTTTTCTTTATAAAAGTACGAATATTGAATTGCGTGAGCGTCGTAAAACCTCATCACACATATCACATATTTTATTTTATTAAATTAAAAACAGAAAAAATAATTTCATTAGTTGAAACAAGTTGAAATTACCTAAGCAAAATGATTTACAAACATACCAATACATACAGTGAGCGTCTCAAAACCTGTTCGCAGATTATCACTTGTTTAATTAAAAAAATATCTTTTCTTCTTCTCTTTTGTTAGAAATGGCAATCAGCCGTCATAGGTTGCCAATAGGTCATAGGTAGCCATTGCTGCCAATGTCCAAGTTGACAAGAGCACCGATTTTCAAGATTGATCGGTTTCAAACTTATGCCAAAGTGATGAGATTATAAATATCTTGTGTGAATGTAGATAATCTAAAAAGGACAAACGAAAACATTACAGCACATACACAACATTCACAATAAAAAAGAGACAATTTACAATTTCATTAAAAAATATCTATGGATATACTGATCAATGACATTGCCTATTGGAAAGTGACAGCTGACAAGTGACAACATAAACCTTCAAAAGTCAAAACATTCAAGACTTCCCCAATTATTGAAAATTGAAATTGAATTTAAAACATAATTCTGTGTTTATATCAAGTGATAATAAGTTTGAACATGTAAAATTTCAGTAAATCATAACGAAAATGGAATGAATGAAGTGCATATAAATGCATACAGATTGAACTGCTGCATATATGACACAAAGCAACTTATTGACCCACACACTTTTTCAAAATGACGGAAGTTGCAATGTAAATAAATGTATCATTTCGAAATTGCGTGAAAGGCACTACATCAAAGTCAACTTTGAATAGTATTAAAAATAAAATAAAAATACTCGAAATTACTTGAGTTATGAAATCTGACAGCAAAATGCTGCCCGGTATCGGTGTTTTTGGGACAGGGGCAGTAGCTAAAGTCTTAGTCCCATTTTTGAGGGAAAAGGGGTTTTCCGTTGAAGCAATATGGGGTGTTTCCGTACAAGAGGCAGAAAACACGGCCAAGGACTTAAAAATTCCTTTTTACACAAACAAAATTGATGATGTTCTATTAAAAAAGAATGTAAGTTTGGTTTTTATCGTATGCGCACCAAATTTACATGCACAAATATCTGTCAAAGCATTAGGTATAGGAAAACATGTTGTCTGTGATAAACCGGCTGGTCTGTGCCAGGCAGAAGCTTTGAAAATGGTGCGAGCTGCTCAGTATTATCCAACACTAATATCCATTATTAATCATTCTCTGAGATTCCTACCGGCATTCAGTCACATGAGAAAGTGTATTGCTGATGGTTACCTGGGTGACCCAAATGATCTCACATTAATTGATGTAAGAGTACAAATGGGATCTCTACTTGGGGAAACCTACAACTGGTTGTGTGATGACACAATGGGAGGAGGAACTCTCACTTTGGTTGGTAGCCATGTTATAGACTTGGTCTCATATCTCAGTGGACAAAAGGTAACAAAGGTGCATGGTGTCCTTAGAACCTTTGTAGAAGAGACTGCTAAAGTAAATGGCATTAGAAGAATAACAGCACCAGATTTTTGTACATTCCAATTACAAATGGACAAAGGATTACTAGTTACAGCCACACTAAATAATCATTTACCTGGGCCATATTTTAACCAAGAAATTTATGTATTTAGTAAGAAAGGATATTTAGTAGTAAGAGGTGGGGATCTACATGGAAGATTGCATAAAACAAGTAATAAATGTGTGGAAGAAGATAGCAAAAGAGCTCTAGATAAAGAGGAAGTTGTGTATGTAGATGTAGAGGATCTTAGCTGTGCATCAAGTGTTATACCCAAACCATATATAAAGGGACTTAGTAAGATGATAAGTGCATTAAAAGAAGCATTCCAACCTGTTAAAGAACAAATGGATTGGATAAAGGAACCTGTGAGGACCGCTGCTACATTTGAAGATGGCCAGAGAGTACAGGCAACAATGGAAGCTTTAAGGCTGTCAAACGAAGATGGTTGTTGGAAAACTGTTCAGTTACTGACTGAACCACCAGATCCTAACCCCGCCCTTTCTGCTGCTGTAAGACGCACAGCTATATCTTTACAGTAAATTTATATTTAAATAAAAATCTATGTACCTATATTAGATCTTGTCTAGCTACACATTACTGTTAGTTTTGCAGATTAAGTATTAGATTAAATGACAAATATTTTGCCATAACGTAATGTTTCAATGAAATTTGCCATATTTATATTGTACATAATTCATAACACCAAATATGTGCTTTTATTACAAGAAAAGAAATATACTATTTGCGATAGATATTACTAACAGATGTTTGTTTTTATTTCTTAACCATGATTATTTTTGTTGTTATGGGTCACAGTCATACTACACAATATAACAATACTGCAGAAAAAACAATTGGGCACACTAGTTTTTTCTCCAATAGATAATACCATTCATTATCCAAATTGTCATCCTTTATCTGTTAGTCACACTCAGGACATACACCTGCTTACATCATTGTAAGATGTTAAGTTTATCTTCTTTGTTGTAGCATTATCCTGTTTCTATATCAGATGATATTTGAGTCTGCTACCTAATCTAGGGGACTTAACAAGGTCTCTTTTGAAAGTTTTACAATTTTAGCAGTAGAACCCTTTACTTACTGAAGAGGGTAAGTATATGTTTTACATTAACAAATAATATTACTTAGCACTTACATAATGTGGCATTCGGCACCCCTATCATGTGTAAAAATGGTGACCACTATTCTTCATAGTTACTTTCTTGTGAGCATATAAAACTATAAAGGTAACCTGAGAAGTAGTCTGTAGTGGCACTGACACATTATAGTTGCATTGATTTCTACTCCTTTAATAAGATTTTTCTTTTTATTTATAAAATTAGAGCTTAGAATTTGTAGACAAACACTTGTCTACCTATGAACTATATATACAGACAGATGATGATTATAACTATTGTATGAGATAGTATTTGCATATTGGATCAGCTTTATTGACTGGTAAAGGTAATTTAGTCTGGCAGCATTCTTATCAACTGAATTAATTTATGAATATTGGGTGATTGTAATTGTTGCATTTGTCAGAGGTAGTAGTGTGCATCCCGTTTGAATTGTGTCAATATTTGGGAAGTACCTACATCTTTTAATTCAGATATGAAAAGAAGACTATCACACACACTTTTTTGAGATAATATCTGTTTATATTTTGATTATAAGTATCTACTTCGGTTTTGACCCAGGCTTCCAATTGTGGTGAAGCAGATTGGGGGCAAAGGGCAATATATTAAATAAATTCATCTAAGTAATGAACAATATCCTTATGCAACTATACAACTAGTACAGTACTATATCTAATATTACATACTTCTTCTCAATAGTGGGGACAATTAGAAAAAGTTGTTTAAGGGATATCCTATATGCATATTGAGAAAACTATTATATATATATATATATATATATATGAAATGTGACATAATGAAGAACGATGCTACATTAATTCTTCAGGACTTCTAGACACCTTAGCTAAGGTTATGACCATATGTCGGTCATTATAAAAATATAGGCAGTTTATCGGTAGAGAAGAGATTGACCCTACGATTACGATCTTTCTCTACGGAAACCTACAGTAACATGTAGTGATACTCTAGGTTTCTTGGACATAACCTCAATCTGTATTTTTTCGGTCTTTATAAAATATCGACTTAAAAATATGGCGTTTGAAATAAAAATACATTTTTATAACAGTATTATAATAAATGCAAAGATAACTTTGTTCCACAACATTGACCATATTACACAATCACAAATCATGTTCATACACTACTTTATCATAAAACTAACCAAATAATTCGTAGGCGCAACTAATTTGAAAATTATTCAACCTTTGCTAAAATGTCAGATTCTCTAAAGAGATGGTATTCCTTATCATCGTTTTCCAAACTAACTTTGGTACCGCCATATTCTGGTAGTAGAACTTTGTCTCCGATTTTTACTAACACGGGGATAAATTCACCATTTTCCTTCCTGGAACCGGTACCTACAGCCACAACTTCTCCTTGTAGGACTTTGGATTGCGCTTTTTCAGGAATAACGATTCCACCAGCAGTCTTCGTTAAAGCTTCAGCTCGTTTAACCAGGACCCGGTCTAGTAGAGGAACTAATTTCTTAATAGCATTTGCCATATTTAATTAGCTGTTAGTTCACAAACTTGAGACGAATTTTAAATTCCTATGGAAATGCAGTCTTGACTTCTGCTAGTTCCAGAAAATTCTTATTTTCTCAAATTCGTGACAGCGCTTCAAACGATATTCATTTATTCTCGAACCTTAAGTTCATTCCATGCTTCTTAAGTGTTGCCAGAATATAAAATATTCTTATAAATATTTTTGCATTATTTTGGTGTATTTTTTTATAAGAAGTTTTTTTTTTTCTTTTTATGTATAAATATTAATACAAGGTTAAAAAGAACCTAAACTTTAAACTTTATAATTAGCAATGACATCTACCGGAGGATAGATTGTCGTGGTAACATCATTTTTCATTATGCTTTAAAACAGTCATAGATGTCAGCACATACTTTTTTAACCAATGTTCCATGTAATGTGTTAACTTATTAAATGAAAATATTTATATATTACTTTTCAATTTTTTACTTTGAATTGATTTATGATATAGTTAATATATAATTGATATAAGATAATATGTTGTTAATTCGTCAATGTTCATGATAGTTCGTTGTAAATAATCGTTTGTTCGTCACTTGTTTACTTAACCCTAGATAGCTAACCTTATATAGTAATCTATTGAAGCTAGCCATCCGTTGAAACGAACGGGTATAAAGAAAAACTTATTTTTAGCACCAGTATTAAAAAAAACGAATTCTTTTTTATTAGTCTGTTTTTAAATTTATTTGTAAATAAAAATGCATTTTGTAAATGGACTTATTTATTAATTATTTGCATTGTAATAACTCTTTCTAGACCTCTTAAATAATTAGGAATATTTTTAATTAAACACTTTGACATGCAAAATCAACGATAAATTAAAATAAAACAGTCATATTTTGGCTTCATATGGCACGTAGAAACATAAATATAATTAAAACATAAAATAAATTATTTTTCTTTAGCGCAAGTGACGCAAAAATCAACTTTGTGTTCACCGCATATAGCAACGTTGCAGTTGAAACATATACTTTTAGTCATACGCTTTTTCTTGTAATGGCATTTGCCACACGTTTTCCTTTTACGATTTTCTCCACTAGAAGATGTTGATGGCTCTTCTCCGGTATCATGGCCTTGAAGAGGAGGAGATGATTGGCGATTTTGTCTGGTAGATGGTTGCATTGTTAAAACGGCCCTAATTTTCTCTTTCACATGGGTTGGCATTATTGTTTTTGTCAATCTTATCTTAATCCAGGGCTCTACAAGTTGTAAATGTAGCTTTTTCATAAAATCCCTACGTGTAATTGGTTTTTTGTCTTGCTATTAGTAAATTGTGACTCTGTATAGTGTAGCTATTAATTGATGCAATATTTATCATCCCGTAAAAAACACACATAGTCCATCTACTGGTTTTTCGGCTACTGGACATATTAGAGCACATTCTATCGAAGCTATCAACACCACCTTTAGTTGCGTTATAAAACTCAATCATGTGTGGCTTTTTGGAGTTAAAATTTACGGTACCTTCTTCATCACAGGACGACAACAAATATGTTACCTTTGACAGTTTTGGTTTGAAGGAAAGCAAGGTGAATGGACCGTCATAGCAAAATATTGAACTGCCGAACGGCCTCGTTCTGCTGTTTCTGAGTTCCTCTGGAATCTCTCTTTTATTACCTCGAAGTGTACCCACTATTGTCAACTTATATGGCTCGAGTTGCAGACTTTTTGCTAAAGGAACCGACGTAAACCAATTATCTGTGGTAATATTCCCATTTGTGCCATAAGTTGTGCGTGTTAATTCTCGTACAAAATATTCACCTGCAGGTAGGTCTCCCGTATTAGACCCTTTTCCCAAGTAAGGTATGGCATCTATCATGTAATAGGTCCCACTATCGCACATCATCAGAATTTTTATTTTGCGGGTTTATTTGGTAGGTACATACGAAATTTACACCTCGAAAACCTAGTAATTGTTCGTCTATTGTAACGTTAGTTCCAGGGTTATAATTATTGCGACATTGTGATATAAGTCTATTCCAAATTAATCTAATAGGTGTAAATGGGTCGCCCTGGGTCCTTTGCAATCGCAAATCCCTGTCATCAAATCGTAAACATCTTACGAGAAAATCAAATCGTTCGCGGCTCATTGCAGCGACATATCCAGATCCGCAATAATTTTAATTAAATAACTCATCTGAGGTTAAATGGTTGTCTTATAGAGCAGCACTTAGAATAAGAACCCCCACTAGCGCAAATATTTCTAAAATATTTGTCTCGCTTTGAGTTGGGGTGACAGTCTTATACATAGCTCTCTCCGCAGATATTTCGACATTAGTCCATTTAACAATCTCTTCAAAAATTTCGATGGTAAAAAACTTTTCGAAACAAGATACCTCACCCGTTATTCCCCTACAGGAACGGGTAGGTCCCCTCGAAGTACGTACAATGTTCCTCACGGAAGTTCTTATGGAAGTGTTCCCTTTAGTTGTAGCCCAAACATTTGCGTGGCCTCTAAAGGTGCGGTATTTGAGATAATAGGTGAACCACGGTCTTCGACTGAAGGTAAGTATGGTGGTGAGCTAGCATACCTTTCCTCGGAATCTGATGGTTCATAATTTTCATCACTTTGCACGTCATTTTCCACAATAAAATCTTCAGTCTCGCTGGCAGAACTATCATCTACAGCAGCGCCAGTAAGTTCTTGTTGTAGTAGATTTATTATTTCATCTTTTTGTAACGAAGTCATGTTATAAATCTAAAAACAAAACAAAAATTTATATGAAATAAACAAGTGCACTCAAATCAAAATAATAACCGTAAAGCTAACCACCGTCGAAATGACGGGCAAAGACTCAAAAAAAAATGACTCAAAAACTATGACACTTACCTGTGCGTGGGCAACACAAACGGGCTCCCTGGCGACTGAGTTGGCTAGCCGACACAGCATGATCGGTTACTACGTTAAAAAGAGACAGCGATATTTCTTTGCATTGCCCGTCGAATCGACGGAGGTTAGCTATCTAGTTAATATAAATTAATTACCCCGAAGTTCCGAACACGTTTACCTGAAGACAAAAAAGTCTTCCGCAGACACGACGAACTGTAGGGGCGAGGGCAATCGCGCTGCCAACAGTAATAGGTCCCTTCGAAAAAAAAAAAATTGAACACGTTCTCCTAGGCCGGTCAACGTCGATGGTGCTATTCTCGAAATCGTAGCCGAATACGTCTACCTGGGGCAACTATTACAATTAGATAGACATAATTTCAAGAAGGATTCAGTTGGGTTGGGTACCATTCCGGAACCTTCGCCACATCCTCACGTTGCCTATACCGCAGAGGTTAAAGACAAACATACGGGACCGAAACATGGTCTCTTAACTTGGGACTGATCCGCAAGTTTGCGGCAGCTCAACGGGCTATGGAACGTGCTACGCTGGGTGTTTCTCTGACCGACAGAATTGATAACGAAGTCATGAGGCAGGGGACTAAAGTATCCGATATCACGCGACGAATAAGCTCGCTGTAGTGGCAACGGGCTGGTCATTCACTCAGAAGGACAGCTAGCAGGTGGGCCAGTATGGTTCTGGAGTGGAGGCTGCGTTTAGGAAAACGAAGTGTTGGTCGACCGTTCACCAGGTGGGAAGAAGATCTCCGTGCAGTAGCCGTTGCGAGTAATCGTGTCCGGCCGGTGGATGCGAGTAGCAGGAGACCGGTCGCTTGGCATGACATAACCTCTTACGAATAACGTCACGTGTCGTAAATGCAAATTGCAATGCAATCGGAAATAGGCCTATGTCCAGCAGTGGATAGGCCTCTTTCAATATATAGGATAGTTAAGGGCTGATAATATTGTTAGCCCCCAATTCTAATTTTTCATAAATGTATGCCAAGTTTAGATTATAGATCAACGTTTGTTTACACATAAATATCGTTTGTTCTTCCTTATAATTTTCTAGTTTTGTTTAATTAGTTACTTTAATTAGTCTAATATTTATATGCAAAGTATATGCATACGCACTGTAGAGCGTTTTTTCGAATGCTAAAATTTTTGTAGGGAACTGGATAAGCTGTTAATAATAGAACTATAAATGAAAATTCGTTATTTATTGGGCCAGGGCTTAGTTACACTTGTGCAGAATACTGTACCGCTTAATTAATTTAATAACAAAGGGGCTCCACGCCCTGGCCTAACAAATTACTGATTTTGATTTATTATATTAAGTAAGTCAAATATAGCTCCCAATGTTATTTGTGGCTATGTTTGCTAAAGTACTTAATATAATTACTAGCAATCTTTTAACTAACATGTCTTTGTGAAACCGATCCACAGTGGATAGCGAAAAGAAGAAGAAGAGCTGGGGTGAATTGAGACACCTTGAGGGCAGTCAATTGAACCGACGTTGCTTCCGTTTGTAAACCTCTTATAAGAGGAGGGCACTAAAAAGCAGGAGGAGGTGGTGGTCTTCGTACACCTCTTATAAGAAGAAGAGAAGACCAAAGAGCAGGAGGGTAAGGTGTTTTAGCGCACGGGGAAGTGTGGTCTAGGATGGGAACTACACCCCATTACACTGTCCAAAAGTTGGTGGGATTGTCTTGTGGTGCGTTGTAACCATTCTGTCGTATGGGCGTCGGTCCCTCAGAGGACCGACTAGCCGTCCACGTCACGTACGTACGTACGTAACGTAGCACGTCACCAAAGACGGCACTGATGGCACTCGCGCTGGTTTTGTGAGTATTCGACACTACAAAGTGTCACATTGGACCCCACCCAGGGCAGGTGAGGGCGCGCCAAAACCGAGAGGCATTAGTAAGGACATAGCATTTTTTTTAACATACATTATACTACGTCTCAGCCAGCCTGGGTACAAACGAAGCCGCGGGTAAAAGATAGTCACAACGGATAGGTGTGTGTGTGGTCATAGAGTGTGTATAGTTTGAGCTCACAATTCTCCACGCTCGTAGTTTCTTGTCGCCAAAGTAAATACGAGTACGTACTTACCCTTGAAAGTAACTAGCTTAACTATTTTGTCCTATATTAGTCCTTAAGCCCCGATAGGTAGTCAGGATACATGTAAAGTCATCGGTTTGGATGTTTACTTAATTAAAGATATACATACATAGTTGTGCACGGTGCAATTCACAGAGGTGCTGCCTAGTTTATATATAGTTTGTGGTGTATTTCCAAATGTTATTATTCAGGTAATAATTTTTTTGGTTTACGCGAATGTTACACATTATAATAAAAATATTTTCGAAGATTTTATATAAATAGAAACATATATATATATATATATATATATATATATATATCGGGAATAATAATAATAAATAAACATGTATATCGGGATCGTAAAATAATTAAGTATTTTACGGCCCCGACGCTTCTGATGCTTTACGGCTACCATGGTGACAGGGGGACTGAGATGACAAATGTCCTATCGTCATAAGTAAATCTTATTGTATCATGCAGCTGTGAGGTGTCATGTTTGGATTTTGATTTGATTATGTTTATAACTGGGTCCCATGCAGAATGAGGCACCTAGCCATCTTCCCTTTTGAAATTTGGATATTTTTTTTAATTTCAATAGCGGACGGATCGTCTTAGGACGGGGTCTGTGTTCTTTCGCGAGGATTTGTGCTTGATCAAATCTACTGCAGTGACCAGGGCCAACTTCTGTGTGTTCACAGAATGCGGATTTTTTGCGCGACGGTGTTTAATGTCTGCTATATATTCTTTGACGCGAGTTTTGATAATAAGGTACATACAGTATTTATGTTTACGCGGGGGAACGCACGAGCCTTCATGGGCCCTGATGGGGCCAGTGGTGTGGGGGGTGGGGCACATTATAGCGTCGGATACCCACAAAAACCACCGCAAGTGCCATCAGTGCCGCCTTCAGAGAGGTGGCCCGGAACAACAAATCATCAGAGCACTTCGACGGCTAGTCAGCCCCCTAAGGGACCGACTCCATCTCCACAGATGGGGTTGTCCCGCACTACAGGACAGCCCCACCGACTTTAGGACAGTGCAATAGGGTGAGGTTCCTATCCTCGCCCCTCACCCCGTGCGCAGAAGCACCTCCTCCTGTAGCTCTTTGGTCCCCTCTTCTTATAAGAGGGGTAACGAGAGCTAAAGAGCAGGCGGAGGAAGCCTGCTCTTTAGCCCCTCTTCCTATAAGAGGGGTGCAAACATCCCCCTCGGTTCAATTGGCTTCGCCTGGGTTCACCCCAGGCTACTAAGTCCCACCGCCATGACAAAGCTTGCAATAGTTGACGTTGAAAACTGGTAATAATATCAATACTAGCCATATTACCTAATACTCATATAGATTGAAAGCACTAATATCGATGGGATACTATTACGTGATGGGATAATATATCTAATTGTATTTTAACTACCGATATTCTAATTGAATTAATGTCCTAATTACTATTAAGAATATATCTAATGAATTCAATTCATGTCCTAATAGTAATTAGGACATTAGGACATGTATATGGATACTTCCATAGTATAGTATCGATACTTTGTAAAACTATCCATATTGTTACATCATCGACAGACTAATAAGCACCGATAGTATCGTTTCCCAATTGTAAGTTAAGTATCTAATACCTAGTGCATTATCGTATCGTATCGATAATATTGATAGTGTTGAAGTTAATACTTTCGATACTATTCGATATTTTTATATGACGATACTATTTCACGTTAGCGCCGAGGCCATTTTAGCTACCGCGCGCATAGCATATATATGATTAAGTAGCTAATAGTCATATTGCTGAGAGATTAAGACATGTGAGAAAAAAATAAAATAAGAAAGCGCAATGAATGACGGTAGTGACAACGTCAATAATCAATATTGACATTAACTAAATTAATACAAATTTACGATTTGCGAAAATGCATAGTATGTAATTAAAATAAATTAAATAAAAAAACACATAATCAACAAGAGATATACATATATGGTTTACGTACAGTATTCAGTTTATTATACATAATATATACAGAATATAATAAAAAGAAAATATTATTGTTATAGAAAATGGTCTTTGACACGTGTTTTAAATATTGCTGTGCAGCTTTTATTATAGAACTTAGTATTTTGGTAGGGTACACTTAAATTGATAACGAAACGGCTAGTCCCTACACAGTCGAAAAAGTAAATAAGTCTTTTAGGTAAGTCGTAGTCCTAGGGTCGAAGAAAACTTTGTACAATAGATGTAGTACATGAGTGTTCCTGCGATGTGCGATACTCAGCCACTTTAGATACTCGGTATTCGGAGACATGGTCATACCTGCAAAGACCAAATATGAGTCTCATGCAAAAGTTGTGTATGCGTTCAGCTTGCATAACTGCTCCTTAGTTAAGTTAATATAACGTCCATCAGCATAATCAATAATTGGCAGTAACAAAGCCTGCGCTAGCGCAGTCCTGGTGGTAATGGGAAAAAAAATTCTTAATCGCCTTGGTGAGGCAGAAGCACAATAAACATTTCTACCATGTCAACTTGATGTGTCCATGAGAGAATACACATCAAAGATCAAATAATACACCTAGATTTTTTACTTTAGAATTATACTCAATGTGAACTCCAACCTAAATTAAGGGAGGTAAGTTTCCCATATTTCTTTAATAAGCCTCGACTACCAATAACTATAGCCTGAGTTTTGGTTGGGTTAATTTTTATGCCATCGTTGCAGGACCACGTTGATATGCTTGCAAGATCCTTATTGATGTGGTAAATAGTTTAATTCATCCACAAGAGACTGCATATATATTTGGAGATCATCAGCATACGTATGCTAGAGAGAAGAGAGGTTATTAGTAATTGAGTTCATAAATATGGCAAACAGTAAAGAGGAGAGCACCCCGCCATGAGGCAAGCCTGTGGTAGTTGCACACCAGTCAGAAACAGCCTCATTTGCCTTTGTGCATTGCTGGCGGTCATTTAAGTAGCTATAAACCCAATTAATTGCTATCGGAGATACATTAATAGCTTTTATATATGTTAAGCGTTGACGCTATCGTCCACTTGTGTTAAGTGCCAAACATGTCCACCATTTTAATTTTATTGCGACGATTTATTTTGGTGATGAAGATAGGCATTTTTATAAAATAAAATATTTTCATAATATCTTTATCAGCATTCCATATGTCGCGGAAAATGCGACGCTTCAATGATAGGTGTTTTGTTCACTTGCTCCGATATATGAATATATGTACGCGAACACCCTATCCACACGGAATAATTTTGCTTTGCATTGTCTACATGTACGACGTATGTAGCAAATATCAAAACGTGCTAGCAAAAGCTGAACTACCTTCAAGCGACATGAATTCAAAATAATATGGATCTTGATACGATTTTCAATATTAGATATTTAGTATCGACTTATCGATATATTTTTGTCAGATTGATCAATAAAAATATCTTTACATCGATGAAAAAATATTGATATATCGATATTTCTTAGGCATCCCTAAAGTAAGCAATAGACGTCTATTGCCATATGTTCATTGTGAACGTTTCGCGCATTTATTTAGCTTTAACTTTTTGTTATGCTAATCTAAAGCTTACTAATACATATAAACTGAAGTCTAAAATAAGTACCTACACGGGATTTTTGTAAATCAACGTACACTATAGGTACTTAAAAATAAAAAGTTTGAGTTTTAATTTATTTATAAAAATATTACAATTATATTTTTTATTGAAATGGACCCAATAGTAGAAACACTAAATGGAAAATTAAAAGGGAAAATATGTAAGACTTTGACAGATTTTAAATTTTTTACGTTCAAGGGAATTCCATATGCTACACCACCTATCAAACAATTGAGATTTGCTGTAAGTGCCTTTAATATTTCCCTAAAGAAACATATTTCAAAAATGTATGTATCGAAATTCAAAAGACCATCAAAGTTCAGTCTGCAGAGGAACAACCTCAGCAAAATATTGTTGATTAATTACACACACATACACATGTAAATTTTTTACTTTCCCAATAAGGTTCTTAAAATTCTGTTCATGACTTATAATCCTCCAATCTAGCTACCAGATACAAAACTGATCATTTCTGATATTTTATAAATGATATATTACTAATAACATAAGGTACTTATTTTAATTAATCTTTACATCATTGCAGCCACCTATGCCCCCCGTATCATGGGATCACATAAGGGATGCTACCATCGACTGCAATATTTGTCCACAATTTGATAAAGCAACATCACAAATCATTGGTGATGAAGACTGTTTGTATTTAAATGTATATACACCAAGTTTACCCGATTCTACATCTTCAACATTACCTGTTATGGTGTTCTTTCATGGCGGTGGTTTTTTATTTGGTCATGGTACAGATGATTCAGCACATGGAGCAGATTATCTTGTTGAGAAAAATGTAGTCATTGTCAGCTTAAATTATAGAGTAGGAATTCTGGGTTTTCTTTCGCTAGATTGTAAAGAAGCACCAGGTAATATGGGGTTGAAAGATCAAGTGCAAGCTTTGAAATGGGTGCAACAGAATATTAAAATTTTTAACGGGGACCCTAACAATGTAACTATTTTTGGATTTAGTGCAGGAGCAGCATCTGTGGAATACCTCATGTTGTCACCAATGGCCAAGGGTTTATTTCATAAAGCCATAGCAAATTCAGGCTCATCTCTATTGCCTTGGGCACAGAATCAAAATATAAGAGATTTGGCCAGAAACATACCAGTTTGCAAAGGTCAAACTGTAGCAGACGATGAAGAGCTGTTGGCATCTTTAAAAAATATGCCAATACAAGATCTCATTTCAACATCTATGATGGCAATATCAAATTCTAAATGGAAAGGTGGTATACACTTTGGATTTGTTCCAACCATTGAAAAGCCAAATGATTGGGATCCTTTTTTGTGCAAATCAACTTACGAAATGCTGTCAAAGGGAGACTTTAACAAGGTGCCATTTATGTCTGGCTTTTGTACACGTGAAGGTCTTTTGATGATTTCCACTGGGGCACCTTATTTAGAAAAGTTGTGTAGTGAGAAAGCTTTCGTACCTTCTTTACCATTTGAAGTAGGATCTGCAAATGAACAAATAGAAGCGAAAATGAAGAATGCTTATTTAGATGGAGAACAGATATACACTGATAAAGATTCATTTGCCATTGATTTCTACACAGATGTGGATTTCTTAGGTGGAATCTATGTGTCTACATATTTGATCTCACAAAATAGTTCACCTGTGTATTTCTATGAGTTTGCTTACGATGGTAGTTTGAATTATTTGAAAAAGAAATTACAAATTAATAGAGAAGGGGCATGTCATGGAGACGACGGGGGCTATTTAATAAAATGTGATCTACTGCAAGGAAAACTATCAGACACAGATGTATTGGTTAAAGATAGGATGTGTCTCATGTGGACAAATTTTGCAAAACACGGGTAAGACTTAGTAACTCGCAGTTAAACATACATTATTGAATGTCTTTATTTTGTTGCATAATGAGTATGCTTAAAAACCTGAGTAAGTGAGTAACCTAGTCACAACAGTAAAACGAACAAAACATTTTTATTTATAAAATATTGACACTTGTAGATTTCATTAAGAACTAGCTATACATATGATAAACAAGTGTAAGAACTTGTTCATTAGGAGTCTTTCAGTAATATAAATTTGGTCCGAAGGTAGGCATGTTCAACCACAGATTTAAAGGCCCGGCTTCATGTTCCATGTTAGTTAGAACTACAATTCTTATTGGAATTTTTCAATTTTTAATTATAGTCCATAGTCATTCCACTGCAGATCAGAGTGTTACGCCTCCAAGATGACTCCATCTGACTCAGGTATGATTGGTTCATCTGAAATTCGACTATGAACATTGTTTATGTGATGTATGAGTTTTGAAATTGACTGCTGTTATCTGCCCATTGTTAAATAATTGTTGTTTTAATTAACTTTGAAAGTTGATCACTTGTCTAATCTTATAAAACTATTATATAGTCTTCTTAAATGGAAGCTAGAATTATATTGGGGCATGGGCGTACTGTTTCGTTAGTTATAAATCCTCAGCCACTTCAATTAACAGTAATAACTAACATCATATAATAATAGCTATTAATAAAACATTTTATTATTTAATAATTCTTTGCAGGAACCCTACACCCGAGACTGACAATATTATATCAACAAAATGGGAGCCCATTGTAGGCAAAAAAATGGAATATCTCCTCATTGACGACAAGCTAACCATGAAGAGCGAGCCGTATCCCCAGAGGATGGCCCTGTTTACACATTTGTATGAAAATTATTATAACCCATAAATGTCAAAGATTTATTTACAATGTATAATTATTGTTTATACATAATTAATTGATAATACATTGTTTGTATGTCTTGTTGCTATATACAGGTTGGAGGGGAATGGCTAACAGTAGAGAAATTATTTTGAAGAAATGCTATTGTATGATTTGTGTCTATTTGTCGCATCTATGTAATTTTTAATTAATCTCTGCCATGAAGAAGTGTTGCTGTTCTTCTCCGAAATTAAATCATATTATATACATCCAATCTTTCATGAAAAGGAATTAGGAATATATACAAAAGTTATAAAAAAAGTGTTATTTTTTGTTGTAAGATTTAATACATTTCTTTTTTACTTTATTCTCTTTTTGCATACCGTCTTTAATTACAATAAAACTACTTTTAAGGATTTTATCGCGGTTTATTAAATTATTTATGTAGCCCGACGTTTCAGGAGCTTTACAGCAACAATGGTCACAGGTGAAGTGACAGATATCCTGATGTACCAAGTTTTTAAAAGTACACAAAGAATCATAATTTTAGTTGTTCCGATTAACGCAAACAGTAGTTATTATATCTTGCTGTCTTGAGGTGTTATGTTTACTTTATGATTTGATTATGTTCACCACTGGGACCCAGCAAAGGGAAGAACCCAGCCATCTTCCTTATTGAAATTTGGATGCCGATTTCTGAAACGTGGGCTACATAAATAAATTAATAAACCGCGATAAAATCCGTAAAAGTAGTTTTATTGTAATGTCTAATATTCGCGTAAACTTAAGACATCAATACCGTCTTTAACACTTTAGTGAAAAACAACGACTATTTTATACTATTTTAGTACGACGTACTGAGATAAATGGCATAAAAATAATATCGTAGTTGTGGTGAACGTACAAACATATTCTTAAGAATAGTTAATTCGATTGAAATATACACGACATCTAGGATTGGATAGAATAAATACACATTGTAGGAGACATCTCTAGTGTGTAAGTTTTGTACTGCATAGATAATTTATATGTTAAATGTTTGACGTTGAAACTAATAGATGTCATAAATACTTACTTAACACATTTCGAAACGCATCTCGACTTGTTGTTGCCCACGCCCAGTTTTCCTGTTACATGTGGCTCTTTGTGTTAATATCGGCGTGCTCGAGGTTGACGTCACTATCTCGCGCGTCGACGACCTCAGGGGCCTTCACCAGAACAATACCCAGCAGCCAGAGTTCCGGGAAGCCAGGGCCGAGCATACCTCGCGTTTGTGTGCTGCCGGCGTCGGGGCGGAAGGACGTGATCCCTCCACCTGGATGCAGTCCGGCGACGCCTGCCGGGAAGGCCGGGCCAGCTCCGTTCGGCGCGAGACCTTCCTCAGCCAGCACGTCCGCAGAGCACGCAGCTCGCGCAAAGGACGTCAGGATTTTCCAAGTTAACCGAGAAGAAATGAAGGAGATCCTACCGCGCGAGAGGTACAGAAGCCTAGTCGACCTCATTCGACAGGGCGGGTTTCCCCTGTCCTCATCTGCGGACACCTCAACTTCGTCGTCCATGCATGGCGCCACTTCAGAGAGCAGCAGGGACCCCCGTCCGGTCCCCCCCCAGGGAAGAGCAGCGACCCGCGTGTGCCATGCAGCGACGCCGCGCTGCTACAAGCGCAGCCACCGCAGCCGCAACGCAGCGCAACGAAGGACCCAAGGCACAAGGCAGCGTCCAAGCGGGCGTGCGCCGCCTCCGAACCGACACTACAGACGTTCGGAACAGACCGTCAAGACATCGCGATACCCGCCGCTGGTCGTCGAGCGCCTGCCGAACTGTCATTTCAGCATTTCGCGGAGCTGCGGCGACTCATCGGCAAAGCGCCCAATGGACGCCCTTTGTAGAGGGGCGTCAGATTTCTGCCACGTGACGAAGGTGAGTACCGCACGATCCAGAGGTGCTGTGCGACCTCGAACGTACCGAGAGATT
>JAFELO010000050.1:282141-321271 GCA_017140195.1 Eumaeus atala | reverse complement strand
AAATATTTAGAGTAACTTGGAAGAAACACAAAGGGACTAAAATGCGTGTTATGGTCACCGTAGTCTGTTTTGTTTTTCGGCTCGGCGCAAGGGGCGGAATTACAACTCGCTCAATACACCGCCAATAAAATGTCGCGTGCGCAGTGCGGTCGTGGTTGAGCAATTTTTAAACTTGTGTCGACCACAAAGAGTGCTAATTACAATGTCTTGAGTTGCATTGGCGTACCCTCTTATAGTATTACAGGGTGTTGAAAGGGTAACCCGTTCGGTAGAGGTTAACATAACCCGGTCGAAGGTGGGACACGTCTCATAGGTTTTTTTTTTTTTTTGGAAGCGCTTAAAAAAACCCCTTCAAAAACCCTTCCAACGAGTATCCGGCCTGTCACGGGTTCCCACTTCCCCATCGACGATGTGTCTGCCCTCTTATCAATGGTCCAAGCGTCATTGCTAATGTTATATCAATGCATTCAGTAATCTGCAGAATATTTTATAATCCAGGGTTTTATTACACATATTGGACACAAAAGTGATAGAAATGACTCACAAATCAGCCTGTTTATAGGGATAACTGTAGTTAGGGTCTCCCACCGCGGTGGCCTGTTTCACACAATGCAGCAAAGCCTCTTGATAAAGGGCATGAACGTAGCTTTACAAAACAACCCCGCCATGGTTCAGCGTTGTCGTGGCGGTGGGGCTTAGTAGCCTGGGGTGAACCCAGGCGAAGGCAATTGAACCGACGGGGATCTTTGCACCCCTCTTATAAGAAGAGGGGGCCTAACGATCAGGAGGAGGAATCGCTCTCGGTACCCCACATCTAAGAAGACCTAGGAGCAACAGGAGGAGGCGCTTTTGCTCACGGGGCACGGGGCGAGGATGGGAATCTCACCCCATTGCACTGTCTCGAAGTCAGTGGCGTTGTCCTGTAGTGCGGGGCAACCTCATCTGTGGAGGTGGAGTTGGTCCCTTATGGGGCTGACTAGCCGTCGAGGTGCCCTGATGATTTGTTGTTCCGGGACACCTCACCAAGGGCGGCACTGATGGCTCTCACGGCGGTTTTTGTGGGTATTCGGCGCTATCATGTGCCACACACCACCCAGGGCCGGTGAAGACGCGTAAATGCGTTTCCCCGCGTCAACAAAAAAAAGCTTTACAAAACAGACACGATTATTCCAAGTGCAAATTTTAGTTTTGCTTTTGTTAGAATATACAGTTTTTTGCTATTACATAAGTAATCGTTAAAAATAAAACAGCGTCATCTGCTGGTAATTTTCATACTATAAACTTAAATAGAATATTAAATGTTGGTCGGTGGTTAGAAGTAACTTCTTTTAGCATATACGGTAATCCATGATCAATGTAATTTTCGACTCCACAATTTGTATCTTAACAAGGGATTGAAACTGAGTTTAAAATTTAAAAAAAATGGAATGCTGCGTTAGTTCGGACACGTAGAAAGAATGGCAAGTGAAAGGTTAACAAAAAAAAAATAATTAAAGATATACAATGCGAATGTGGACCCAAACTTTATTGTTGCTACATATCCCAAAGAGGTCCGTGGACACCCTGTAAGTAACCCTGGTCTAAGGACCGCCTAAGATGGATATTGGCTGTAGGTAGACGTCAGAATACCATGTGACTATAGCCACGAATGTCATATATTACAGTCATATTTAAGAATTAAAGTAAAGCGCATCATCTTAATATTTCTCATATTTGTCATAGATTTCTTTAAAAACTGCCATTCTCTTCGGTTCATAGTTGGATTTCAGAGACAGCTTGTCATCAATATTTAGGTAAACTGGTGCTGAAGACGAGAAAATAGGCCAATCGACTTCAGAGTCCTCTATTGTCGGGACACTGAAACAAAAAATGAATATTAATCCTAATAATATGTGAGAGTTTTTAGTTTTGTAAGTTTTTTGTTTCTTATTCTTTCGCACAAATACTACTGATTTTTTCTTAAGTTTTTAACTTTTACGGATTTTATCGCGTCTTATTATAACTATTGCAATCTTACATAATACCGCGGTAGAGTGACATTTTCAGTGTCGCGTTTCGTGCGGTTTGTGAGTGGCGGGTGGCCCATGGGGGGGTAGGGGGGGGGAGTTAGGAGGGCAACGCATCGGCATAGTTATTATGTGGTTGTTCTTGGGCGCCGGTAGTCGTAAAAAGGGTTCGGTATCTCGTTTGCACCCAATTTCTTCTATAAAAAAACTGGAATACCATTAAAACTTTTTATGCCGTTTTCTGAGTTGTTTTCTTTGGATATATTTTTTTCACGGGTGAAACCGCGGGGCATTGCTTATAATTAACTCATTATAAGCTATGCCGCTATATGCTATATAAAATTAAATTCTAAAAGAGCAATGCTCAGTGAACACATTTGTACATTTCCGTATAATTAACATTGTGATAGATTTGAGCAAACAAAAAAAAAATCAACAAAATTTCGATTTAAAACATACAGACGCAATGGCCTCGATTTGTCACGTATGTATCTACATATGAGTGATTCAGAGTTGATATTGACCACTTCCTGTTAGGGAGACTTAAAATCTTATCAAGATCGATATATTTTTTCAGTTGATCGAATAGATGAAGTGTCCAAATGATCTACCTAAATAACTACTCACAACATATAAGTATAATGACTTAGAAAACAGTAAATATCATATTGAACGCAATATTATATACAGTATTGGTAGAGTAAAAACTACACAACTTACGAAATACGATTCAAGTACCGTGTGTCTTTGGTAATGATGTGAATTTATAATGCTGCCAGTCGATCTAGGCCTGACTTGGAACATTATAAAAATTTTGGATAATCATTCAGAATTCGTTTTTTTGTCCTTTAAATTTTAACTACTTCCAATAAATTTTACATTGCTGATTGCTCGTCGCCCAGCAATAGTGTCAAGTGTTCACATCATGTTCGGAGCGTATGAAATACATTTTACTATCTTCTGATGATCCGCGAGATTATTATCGACAAGCAGCTAAATTCGTATTCATAAATTACAGGCTGGTATATAAAAATATAGCAAGGGCACTTAAACGGATACCTGCGGAAGTATTGTTTGTGGTGCGTAATGGGAATCATATCACCACTTCCTAGGATTGTTTATATTTTACATTGCTAATTGTAGACGGAAATGTTTTCTGAATATCTAATGAATTTATTAGGAAACACATGATCATATCTTCCTGTATCTGATATTTAATTCTAGGTTGTTTCTTGCTAGGTGGACACACTTATATTTCAATACGTAAATAATAAATATACTTAAGTGTAAAAGCTCTATTACTAATACTCCTCTGTACGTCTGTCTAATAGCGGGGAGAATCTCATGAACCGGGATACTAAGACAGTTGAAATTTGGGGCCCAGTAGCCACGGTTGAACCCAGGCGATGCCAATTGAACCGAGAGGGATCCTCTTTACACCCTTATTATAAGAAGAGGGGGGGCTACGGAACAGGACGAGGAGACGCTTTTTGCACCCCGTTGTAAGAGGAAAGGCGGCGCTTTTGTGCACGGGCAAGAGGCGAGGATGGGTACCTCACCCCATTGCACTGTCCTAAATTTGGCGGGGTTGTCCTCTAGTGCGGGGCAACCCTTCTGTGGAGGAGGTGTCGGTCCCTTACGAGGTTGACTAGCCGTCGAGGTGCCCTGATGACTTGTTGTACCGGGGCACCTCATCAAAGGTGGCACTGATGCCACTCGCGGTGGTTTTTGTGGGTATTCGACACTATCATGTGGCGCGAGTCCCACACATCGCTGGACCCCACCCAGGGCTGGTAAAGGTGCGTAAATGCGTCTCCCCGCTTCAACAAAAAAAGGTACTTAGGTTAGGACTTTTATTAGAATATGGTCTAAATTATCTGGCTAAATAAATAAAACTGTTACTGGTTCTATTAAAGTATTGCTGCTGTATTTAGAATATTACTCAATAGCTGGACAAAAATCTTACTGATAACGATAATACTCTACTTTTGAACTATATATAATTATACTATACCAATTGGCCGGGCTACATATTGCTGAGGTAATAAATATATCACAGACTTGAGACAGAAAAAAATATTTTAAATCAAAATTTCATTGAAATCGGCCCAGTAATTTAGGAGATAAGCCGGCACAACCACTGTCAAAGATTTTATACACATATAAGACTAGTCTAGAGCCTAGATAGAAAACCTGCACGTCAAGCTTTTCTATTTATGCTATGTTTATAAATATATAAACACATAAACCCATATTTTTATTTTAAGCTATACTCTACAAGTAAAAATTTTTAAATAAAAATGAAAATTTAATTTCAGACAAATTGTCTTACCTCGTTTTAGCGAAATTCGTCCATAATTTGGTTAAATTAGACCTAACAGCAATATCCTTGTCTTCAGCAAACTTGGTAACCATCCTATGTTTGAATATATACGCCGTATCATCAGCGTGCGATGCTCCTTCCTTCACTATTCCAAATAAATGTTTAATTAAATTAATTTTCCCATCGTAGCTGAATTCGTAAAAGTATATGGGCACGTTTAAATCGGCCATGATAAGAGCGCTTAGCCATATCCCGGCTATAAAATCTAAATCACCGAAGAAGTCTACAGCAATTTTTTCATCTGGTAATGTAGGATCAACATATGCGGCTATCAGATCGGCTGACAACTTTTCTTTATCTTCTTCTTCTATCTTTAAAGCGAAATGCTTAAGAAAATCTTTGTTTTGAAGCAATTCTTTCATAACATTTGGTTTTGTAACACAAGTGAGGTAGCCTTCTTTCGCACAGAAGCCTTTAATGGCTGGTACTCTCGTAAACTTTCCTTCCCTTAACAATTTGTAAGGACAATCGGAGATAAAAGAATCTCCATTTCCGAAATCTTTTTCAATGGTTGGTACGAATCCAATAAAAAGTCTGTTGGAGGTAAATGTATCTATAACTGTCTGTGCAGCCTCTAGCAAATGTTCGATCGGACAACTAAGCATATATTGATGAATTTCATTAGAATCGTCCATAGAGCCGCTGTACTTCATTCGCTTTAAAAGACGATTTATCAGACTTCTTTGGTCAGCATTTTTAACCCAATGGTTTAAGGGAGACCCAGATTGCATAATAGCTTTATGGAAAAGGCCCTTGCTGAGAGGTGATAGCATATGATATTCCACAGACGCCGATCCGGCACTGATGCCAAATATCGTAACATTATTGTGGTCGCCACCGAAATGTTTTATGTTACTTTGCACCCATTTTAAAGCTCGAAGCTGATCTTTGAGACCCATATTTCCCGCTGCTTCCGGTATATCTAGAGCCAGAAATCCAAGTAGACCTAATCTGTAGTTGATAGTCACAACAATTACATTGTTTTCAATTAAATAATCTGGCCCAATGTCGCCCTTGTCGATACCGTTACCATAGAAAAAGGCACCGCCATGGATAAACACCATGACCGGCACCAAACTGGTTTGGCTACCAGGTAATTTGGGTGTGAATACGTTAAGATAGAGACAATCTTCTGAGCCAGTTAACACACCGGACATCAAATTTATTTGCATACAAATATTGTCATTGTTTACAGTTGTTGCGTCTCGCACTCCACTCCATGGTTCTGGCGGTTGAGGACTCTAGAAAGTTGACAATGTTTTTAAATGAAAGTCCTTTTAGGTATTGAGTCTCTATGTATATAAATAAATAAATAGACTAAGTTAATAATGCTTTTTTATTACAAATGTTGATAAGCCAATGCATAATATGTATTGAACCGTCATAGGTCAAAATAGTTTTTATTACTTTAAGGTACCTTCACGCCTATTATCCACGAAGAGGTAGGCAGAGGTGTGCTAGTACATCCACAACTCGCAAGTAAAGTAGATATACTAGCACACCCACGATCAGCCAAGGTACTGAGGCCCATGATGTCATAGGTATAGCAAGCCTATGACCACTTCGCGCACATTCCAATCTCGGAATATGTAATGTATGCTCAGAATAATCTGAAAAACACTTAATTCTCTTTGACATTTAATTACTTTATTTACTTATATTTATATATGTGTAGGGTTCCGTAGCCAAAGGGTAAACGGGATGCAATTACCAAGATTCCGCTGTCCGTCTGTCTGTCACCAGGATGTCATAAGACCACCGTGGACTGTGTCATATTCACAGATAATGTGTGAATGATTAGAATAGAAAATACTTTATTCATAGCACAGCAACGTTACACTAGTATTGCTACGTTATACTACGGGCTCGGTGACAGTTAGCGCGTCGGACTTCCACTCGTGTGGTCCAGGTTCGATCCCGGTCATGTACCAGTGGGTACTATTTTTTCTACCTCAACTGAAAGAAAATGTAGTTAAGATAGAAAAAATAGTACCCACTGGGGTACTATTTTTTCTATCTTAACTACATTTTCTGAGACAGGTGAGAACGGTGAAGGCTTTTGGAAGAAGTAGTGCCATGCTGCATAGGAGGAGGTAGTGCCATGCATGGTGCACGACACTACATCCTCCTATGCAACGGGACTGGGCCAGCTCGACCGAGGAAGTACCTCTCCCTCACTTGGTACCGGCTTAAAGAGACAGCGACGCCGTTGCGTTTCCTGCGGTATGTCAGCATGGGGCCCCTTGGGGGGCTGATAGGAGAGCAATGCATCTGCGTAACAACCAAACGAATGTCCATGGGGGTCGGCAGTGATCAAAAGGCTCCGATTGCTCGTTTGCCTATAAAAAAGGAAAACATGGCGAGGAAACCCAATTTCATGTATTCAAATTCGACCTAATCTAGCCTAGTTTATGGATGCAGAGGTCAGGTGGCAGACGCTATGTGTAAAACATGGCGCCCTCGTTAGTTCCCCTGGTATTCTTGGGGATAGCCCCGATATCATCTGATATAGAAACGAGACAAGGCTCTAGGAGGAAGAAGAATAACATCGTATTTCTATTATTATTACAACAAATACTAAAACATATAATAAATTCATTATCTTAGGGAGATTACATACATTAAACGTCTTTTTTCCGTTTTTAAATAGGCCGTACTTGGCCAGCTTTTTATTGAATGAAAGTATGCAGCACTTAGTTGTTTTGACCCTCACTCTAATTAAGCACGTCATATTGCGGTATTCTTTTCTAAAATATGTCGCTTTAACTACCACAGATTGTGCCCCTGGTCATGATTCTCCATGATCCAAGCGTTCACGTCAGCGCCGGGGTTATTTGAGCAGCCGCGCGCGACCAGCCCCAGACGTCAGGGACCGCTCGGTCGAATAATAATAGTTAAATTAGCTCTAACAAAGACTCTCATACAGGGGAATTAGCTCTTACAAAGACTCTCATATCAGGAGGGAGAGTCGTAGCGTCATGGTTATAGACTTGGAGCCTTTCTCATCTCGAATGTAGCTGTCCAAAAATCTTTCAAATTTTCTTGCTGTTCCAGAGATTAGCGTATCCAAACAAACAAACCATTAAACTCTTCACCTTTATTATATTACTATAACATATAAGTAGGAAAATAATTAAGAATATACCACGCCATAATAATTAACGCCAATTTTTAAAACATTTGTTTAAAAAAATGAAAAAAAAATTTAAAAAATCCAGAAAAGTCTTCCATACTAAAAAAATATAATAATCTTTCGTGCACGAGTCGGGCTCGGCCGACCTGAATCTTTCCCGGACATCCATTCTAATTAGAAAGTGTGGGACTTTCAATTTAATCTATATACAAAAGTCCAACACCTGTTTCACCCCAGTTAGGGGTAGAATATCCGAAAACGCTCAAAAATATATCTAATCTATTGTAATCCGTGACTCAAAAAATAAAGTTCATGTTTCTATATTAATAAATGGCGGACTTTCATACATACTTTCAATCTCTACATCACTCTATTGGGGTTAGAAATTCCAAAATTCCTATCTAACCGGTTATTCTACTCAACAAAACAATCCTACACATCAAATTTTTTGATCCCAACTTTAATAGTTTACGCTCGGCGATTATTAATCAGTCAGTCGATATATTTTATGAATGTAGGCATAGCTAATTGTTGTAAGCTGACGACATCGCGGGTAGGCCGGTTGTATTTCTATAAATACGAACTTTTACATATTTAGTTTTTAATCTATTTGTTGTTAGTCGTATTGTTATCGATTTTTAAAATTAAAACAATTAGATTGTGTGATAAGGCAAACTTACCTTAAACCTGAGCTCTCCAATGGGTGGCTTTGCGTAAGGAACACATAAAAACTCATGGTAAGTAACACCGCTATCTGTGGCCACCGTGCCGCCTATTAATTGACCTTGTTCAATCGTCACTATAACCATTTTAAGTGCGGCGAAAGTAACTGTTCAAAAATAGTTAACAAAGTATTTACATGAATATTTATATAAAATATTTCCTTGTCTAAATTAGTTTATCGCGGACAACCGGCAGGCTACATCGGCAGCCTTTGCAGTAGGAACATGTTTTTGACCATCATACAGTGTGTTATGATAATTACAACAGATCGAGCTTCAGCTCGTCGGTCAAAGATGGCGCTATTTGATAATGCTTTTGACATTGTGCAAACACAAGCCATTTCCGTGTCTCGATCAGTTATTTATAAAAAATGAAATTAATATTAATTTATAAGTTTAATTTAATTGAAGCAGCGTTTTTGGCCCTGGGTGGGGGCCAGTGGTGTGTAGGACTCGCAGCACATAATAGTGCCGAATACACATAAAAACCACCGCGAGTGCCGTCAGTGCCGCCCTTAGTGAGGTGTCACGGAACAACAAATCATCAGGGTATCTCGACGGCTAGTCAGCCCCCTAAGGGACCAACCCCACCTCCACTGATGGGGACCCGCACTACAGCACAACCCCACCGAATTTGGGACAGTGCAATGGGATGAGGTTCCCATCCGCACACCTTGCCCTATGCGCAAAATCGCTTCCTCCTGTAGCTCTTTGGTCCCCTCTTCTTATAAGAGGGGTACCGAGAGCGATTCCTCCTCCTGGTCTTTAGCCCCCCTTCTCATCAGAGGGGTGCAAAGATCTCCCTCGGTCCAATTGGCTTCGCCTGGCTTTACCCCAGGCTACTTATAGCCTGGGGTAAAGCCCACCGCCACGACAAGGCTTGATCCATGGTGGGACAACTAACGCAGCTTGACATAATGGGCATTAATAATATCGGCAAAATCACAACGCCATCTAGTATCAATTCTGAGGTTTGATTCTACTAGGGATTCTATTCATCATCATCATGATCAGCTGAAGGACGTCTTAGGACATAACTCTACCCCATAGAGCCTCTACCCCATAGAGCCTCTACCCCATAGAGCCTCTACCCCATAGAGCCTCTACCTCATAGAGCCTCTACCCCATAGAGCCTTTACCCCTTAGAGCGCCAATTTTCTCTTTTATTAAATTTGAACATAATTTTATCGTCAAAGTTTACAATTGCTTTGCTAATTAATAATATAATTGATGATTATCTTAATTACTCTGTATACTATTATAAACATTTTGAAGGTTTTTACAAATATTTAAAGGTAATAGTGTTATAAACATACTATATATTAATTTAAAAAGTATTCCACATATTTATGTGATTTCATCTCAGACATATTATATAATATATACGCACCTATGTAAAAAAAAAAACAATTATACATATTACGTGTCTATTTTGGTCTCTTTAATGAAAACGACAATTTTAGGATTTTATAATATTACGAGTAAAAAATCTTTTTTCTTTATTTTGTTGGGCTAACGCGCAGCATGCCCCATAGAATATAAAAAAGCTCCCCCTTCTGATGTATACCGATGGCTATAGACATGCGTAAAATTGTTTCTCTCCTTCCTTCGTCTCCTCTAATAGGCCATCAGAAACCCACAAATCACAGCAAATGCGACTGCTAGGCTACCAGTTTACAAAGGTATTATACGAGCGAGAGGTACCTCCCCGGTAGTGCTGGCCCAACCAGGCTGCATAAAGCATGGTTGGACCTATACATTACCTTACCTCCACTTGCTATATCTTATAAAAATATTCATATTAATAAATAAGTGTCCAGTTGAACAAGTTATTTTTTAGAGAAAAGAAAAACTCATCAACTTTTTTTAATCATTATCAAATAACTGACGATCTAACTCACCCTAACAAATTATAAACTAAAACGTATCTGGGGATCGTATATCCCTTTATATTACTATAATTATATATTTAACAGGAATTTTATCAAAAATGATATGTCATCTCATCAACCTCTATTTTTATATAGCCTGATTTATTTCTATATTGATTTATTTACTATATATTGACTGTTTATTTCAAATGAGTAATTAAGTAAATATTTACAATACACACAAATTTAATTAAACTTGAATGACCCAATATAGGGACATCTATTGGTCTATGTTAGAACTATGTAGCAAGTGTACATTACAAAAGTTTCACATTTTACACACAAATGATAGCGCGGATATCGCTAATTATTAATAATCACCATTATATGATAGTAAATAATTACCTAATGATATATTGTACTACCAAATGAAATAATGTTTTTACAATACTTACTCTCAATAATAATATTTTTATAGGACAAGGGGCAAACGAGCAGCAGCAGTAGGTAACTACCGCCGCCCATAGACAACCGCATGACTAGAGATGCAAGCGCGTTGCCGTCCTTTAAGGCTGATTTTAGTCTCACGCCGACGGAACGCGTACCGTCAGCGCTGATGGCCGAGATATATGAAATTTTAGGAAGCGTTTTTTGTTGACGCGTCAGCTATCAGCGCGCACGGTGGTCAGCGCTGATAGCTACGCGTCCGTACTCGTCTCGCGTCAGTCCCGCGTAGCTGTCGGCGCTGACGGTCGCACGAGTGCCTCTGCGTTCAGTGAGCGTTTTAGTGTCAAGCGGAGCGGACGTCGTCAGCGCGTACAGTCATGGCGAATCGCGAAGTCGATACAGGTCGAGTTATCGATGAGGTACGCCTGAGGAAGAAATTGTGGGATGCATCGGATCCACTGTACAAAAATAAAGATGCAAGAAACAAAGCCTGGGAGGATATTGTGGACACATTGTTCGAAAATATTTCAGGAGAAGAAAAACAACAGCTTGGTATGTTTACTTTCTTACTTTAATTTCAAATGTACACATTTCAAGTTAAAATATACACGAATCTTGTCAGGGTACGCTTCCAATAGGGCTCACAAAGTACTCAGCAAAATCTTCTCGCAGAGCGTGTCCAGACCTGTTTGTAGGTACAGTTGGCAAGTCTAACATACCGGCAATTGTAAGTGTGTCTTCAATACAATACCCATCGCGAATTCTTATAAAGTTATGCAATACGCAGCATGCTTTAACTATATTCTTTGTAACATCAAAACTCACATTACTAGGCGTATGAAACACTCTGAACTTGTCAGACATTATACCAAATGTCGATTCTATGTATCGTCTACTCCGGCTCAGTCTACAATTAAATTCTTTTTTTTCTTGTGGGTCATATTGGATCGTGCATATGGCTTCAGAATTTTATTTGATATTCCAAAATCACCACCACCCACAATTACATGCTCAACTGGAGTATTTGTTCCTGGCAGTGGCTTCGGTCCTGGAATGTTTAAAGTGTTTTGTTCAAGGCTCCTGTATAGTGTACTGTTTTGGAAAATAGTCGAGTCCGAGTTTTTCCCACATGTTCCAATGTTTACATATGTAAAACAATAATCTGCAGCGCACATAGCTAGCAGAACTGTGGAGTAATAATTTTTATAGTTGTAGATTATTGATCCACCACCGGTTGGATTTACGATTCGTATGTGCTAGCCATCAATAGCTCCGATGAAATTTGGAAAGTCGGACTTTTGTAGAAATCCGTTAGCAATATTTTGGCACGTATCAGGTGTATTTGATGGTATGCATTCGTTGTGTAGCGTTTCCCATGTTATTTTACACACTTCGTCCACGATCTTACTGATTGTTGCGATTCCCATCCTAAATGAATACTGCAAATCCGTATATGTTCGACCCGTAGCAAGAAATCTGAAAATAAAAAGTTTTTACTATTTCAGCCAAACTAGTCCAACAGAGATGGAAAACAGCCAGGGATGCATATTTTAGAACAAAGAACGCAATAAATAAAACGCCTTCAGGAGGTGCTGCAAAAAAATACAAAAAGTACATATATTATGAGGAATTAAGCTTCCTAGCTCCAACAGCATTCTCAACTGTTGATGAACCACTGAATGAAATCATACCCTCCCCATCCCTTCCCTCACCCTCAGTAAATATAGATAATACATTGGATAGTATGGTATCTTCAGAAAATACTCAAGAGGGTGAGACCGTGGTGTTGATTCAGCATCATCACAAAAACCTTGGCTGAAAAAGAGAAAAAGAAACCCCCCGAAAACAAATCCAGAAAGTTCTCTATTTGAAAAAGAATTAATAACTTTATTACGTAATCAAACACCAGATCTTGCTGCTGACGATCTGGCATTTTTCGCTTCTTTGGGTCCAATTTTAAAATCTTTTGATGTAGGACAAAAGCTAGAGTTTAGATCGAGAGTGCTGCGCGAAGCCATGGATATTCGAAATTTCAACAGACCAAATAGCTCAAATAGCTCTTACTCCAATGACACAAGGCCTACACTCACAACGTATGCATCGTCATACAATTATCAGACTCCAGGCTACCAAGGGTACGAAACGAATGATGCGAATCCAGGTTACTCTGATTATGAAACAGCTAGACGTACTGATGAATAATTATATTATGTTTAATTACTAATAATATGTCATTTATGTTATTTTTTTGTCTAACCTATATGAAACATAACAATAATAAATACCTATGTTGTTTTCTTACCTATACTTTGCCATGATTACACATAATTATAAAACGAGTAAATATGTTTTTTCTTACCTTACAATCGGTGGTATAGGCACGATTCGTAAGCTGCAATGGACCAGTTCATCCTGTATCTTTGCCAGAAGTTCGTCAAAAGTTCTAGTTGACATTCGAAAGTAATTATAGAATTTACTTTCGACAGCCCTCAAAGTGCCACATAACAAGACAAACTCTTCTGCAACGGCTCTCTGCTCAATCAATGGATGAACATGGAGTCTTCGTCGTCGCCGGTTTTTTTTTTGGAATACATAGTACAAAGCAGCAATAATTAATACACTCCGCATAAAACGAGCCACGCTGAGCCTCAGCGCTGACAAACAACGCGCTGAGCTATGAGCGCTGACGGTGAGCGTGTGACTAAAATCAGCCTAAGTTGGGAGTAAACTCTTTTCTTGAGGAACCCCCTATCCTATCGTTCGGAAATACCGACGGTGGCAGCTGGTTCCACATCAAAGTTGTGCGCGGTAGGAAATTGCGCTTGAAACGCGCAGTTGTAGGCTTTCGGACATCAAGGCGGTGACGGTGGAACTTAGAGTTCTGCCGTGATATCAGCGAGTGGAATTCCGCTGCTGGTATTAATCCGAACAACTCTTCAGAACACTCCTCGTTGTAGATGCGGTAGAAGATGGAGAGCGACATCTCTTCGTAATGCCAAAGGATCAAGCTGCAAGGAAGCAACCTGGTCGTCAAAGATTCCAGTCGCTCTACGTTAAATACGGACAAATGGGGCGAGTTCATAGTTGGGGGCCCCAGCTCAGAGGGGAGAGCAGTACTCTATATGCGGTCGGACTTGCACCTTGTATAATTGCAGCCGATAACCAGCTTCTTGGAGGCTTATTTAGCATTCGTCTCCAAATGTCGTTGCTCGATATGTCGATTTCAAGAATCCCGATGCTTGCCGAGGCCATTAGGGGGTATTTTCGAAGCGAGGAGATATGGAGAAGGGTGTTTTTTTGCGGTAAACGCGCAAAGTTGTGTCTTTTCGGGGTTAAACTAGACTAAATGTTATCGGCCCATTCCGAGACTTTCGTCAACAAAGGCTCGACTTCAGACACAACTTAGTACCGATACTTGGCGACGTTTTCCTGGGAAACATTGGTGCGGCCAGTGTATACTGCATCACCAGTACTGTCATCCGCACAACAATGAATGCCGCTGGTTTGTAGCATATCATTGATATGCAGAAGAAACAGCGTGGGAGACAGAACACACCCTTGTGGAACACCAGCGTTGACAGAATTGAGGTCCGAGCATGCACCGTCGACAACGACCTTGATGTTGCGATCTGTCAAAAAAACTAGTGATCCAGTAGCATGGTTTCCGAGGCAGTCCGTAAGATGGAAGCTTCGAAACGAGCGCTTTATGCCAGACCCGATCAAAAGCCTGCGCTGTATGCAGACTAACGGACAGTGCCTCCCCCTTGGTCCAAACTGCCTCCGTCCACCAGTGCGTTAAGTAGGCCAACAGATCGCCAGCCAAGCGTCAGCGAGCCCTGACTGAAACTATATTGTCGGTCGCTAATTATTTGGTGTTTTTCTAATTAATCCAGGAGCTGGCAGAAAATTATGGTTTCTTAAATTTTGGAGAACAAAGGGGTACTTGTAATAGGTTCGTAGTTCGATGGCACCGAGCGGTCACCTTTTTTTAGGGATCGGGTGCACCAGAGACGTCTTCCAAGAGCTTAAGACGTCACACCAGTGTCAACTCCAGAGCACATATCCACAGCACAATAGGCGCGATGCCATCGGGCCCAATCGACTTGTGGATATCCAAGGAGAGTAGCATTTTGCGCACATAATTCTGCCGAAACTCAATATCAAGCATTGAGTGTTCCACCGCTGGATAGTAGGTGGTGGATTTCCAAGGTCATCTAAAATAGAGAGCGTAGCAGATCGGCTACATCTCCTGCGGCGGTGGCCACCGAGTCGTCTTCCGGTGCAGAGACGGTAAGGATGGCTGAGCAAATTGACAGCCTTGGCGAGGGACCAGAAAGCACGAGTTCCCGAACGAAGTCGAACTAACCTACCGCCAATTCTGCCGATGCAAACGGACTTTGCCCCAGCAATAACATGTATAAGTAACATTACAATCGAATTATTTAAACTTTTGTTAATCAGTAGGAATGGCCACTGAGCATTTGCCATATCATGCAAGGCTGATTTTCAGTGCCAAGCAGTGAGTACTTTGTATTTATTCATCTAAAGGAAATTGTGTTATGCTTTGTAATGAAAATCATAAGGTTAACCATATCGACGACCTCGCTGCTACTCATTAGCTTGATACATTAAGCTTTAAGCATTCCACAGCTATTATTATTATTATTAGTATAACTTCAGTATCGGCCAAGAACGAGTCGCACACTGAGGGTTCCGCACAGGAGGCAGGAGCATGCTAACTTATAATATGTATTGGCAAACTAACATTTGCGGACGTACAACGTACATAAGCGAATGTTTAGTAAGAGGTAGTGCTGGGCTACATTGCAGCGGAATTAGGCCGGCACGACCGGGGAGGTACCTCTCACCCACTCGATACGGCCGTATAGAGACATCTACGGTGTCGCGTTTCGTGCGGTTTGTGAGTAGCCAGTGGTCCATTGGGAGGAGGTGAAAAGGAGGGCAACGCATCGGCATAGTAATTTTGATTATATTTATGGGCGTCAGTAGTTGTAGAAAGCCTCCGATTTCTCGTTTGCCCTCCTATACCAATTTTAAGAAAATCACCGGTTGAGACAGGATGATTCAGCTGCAATGCAGCAAGACCTCCTACTTTGCAGTTTTATGGAGATATCCGATTCACTAATTGTGTCTTTTTTTTTTACTAGACTCTACAGAAACTAGGGAGGCGCATTAGCAAGGAAGATAAATGTGAACGGACTAGTGTGTACCGTTCAAATATGCACCCCCTCGCATCTTGTTCTCACCACCGAGAAATTACCTCTTTTTTACCAGTCGTGTTCTAATCGAAAACCAGACGACGTTTACAAAATTTTGAAATTAGAAGAAAATAAATAAAATTAGACCACATGACCCAAGTAATGCATACCTCTGCAGTTAGACATACGAAATGTAACTGGCTAGAGAAAGAAAAAACGGATCTGCTGGTATTTGGTAAGTAATGTTAGATTTGAAATTGGAATAGAATCAATAAAATATGATTTACTGGTATTTGCTAAGTAATGTTAGAAATGTTAGTTTAGAATTGGAATAGTAATCAATCAAATCGAGTGGCGTCTGGTAATATCCAGTATTGATATCCGTCATCATCAAGTATCATAGTCACATAGGCTGTGGCCGCGTATGGAATGTGCGCCGGCGCCGGCTAGTCTCGGACACACCTGCGCGCATGGACACACAATTACGACTTACACTTAGTGACGTAACCACGGTCGAATCGACAAATCTGCGCTGATTATGAAACAGCTTACTGATTTGCCGATATTTTCATCACTAGCGTTATAATAATAATTATTAGCGTTACATTCAGTAGTTTGTATACGAGATCACTCCTAATGATAGCGTCTTTTAAAACTAATCAGTAAAAGCAAACTTATCGGTTTCCTTATCTATCCGCTAGTGTTCTTGAGATAAGTGTATTTTTGGCAGCGAATTTGTTTATGTCTGGATAAACCTGACGGAGTCTGTCGTTCAAGTGTTGCTTCATGGAATGACCAATTCGCAGTACCAATTGCCGGCTATGCACATCTTTGGTTTGGGAGCTCCTGTAACATGACCACGCAGTCGCCGGGTATAAGCTACTGGTACTGTACCATTGATCTCACTATTATTCTACGGCCCGGCATCATTCTAGACAGTGTATCTAATGTAGTACATTACTAACGCTAAAATGCGCAACATGTCAGCTCACAGCACTAGCTCGCGGTTTGTTCCCAGGCCACAGACCATCACTACACAGCCGTCTAGCCGCGGGGTAATGGCGACCGGTCCTGTACCATTGTTCGCACTATCATACCATACGCCGCTTGATTGATTCATGGTCTCGGAATATGTTACATATATGTGTATGTTCGGTTTGTCGATGGGAAAAATAGCCCAGACTTCGAGTAAGTGCCTACTTAGATTGATAGTAACTCAGGAGAACCGCTTCGTATATAGGCAAATGTTAATTAAACTCAAGCTAGACTCAAATACATACCAAAAAAAAAAACAAGATACATACCATAGATATTTTAAGGAAATCGATACACTGGTTATTCTCAATACACATACAATGCCTATCCTTGGTATCTGCTTATGAATATTAGTGGTTACATCATGTATGTCCTCATAGTCTTGAACCTCATAGTTATGGAAATACCGTATCGTTGATTATGGAATGAAATGGCATCTCATTCCATAATCAACAATACGGTTTCTCCGCTGGGCGGCCTACAGTAGGTACATGGTTCTGTTACACGCTAAATACGTAGTGGGAATATCTCTAGATATATCTGGTGCATTCCATTAGTATGCCGAAGCTACTTGCTAAATTAAAAAAAAATAGGGGATACTACTCGAATGTTTATTCTTTGATATATTCCTACTTCGTAAACGGCATAGCTAAACTGCAGCTCGGCCATTTTTCGCATGTGAAAAGTTTGACTCGACCCACAGGGCCCGGTCTATCACCTTATTTATGGAATATTGGATTCGATGACTTGTTTTCCCTGCCACTTCCGGCGTTGTGTAGGTTAGTAGGATACGCAGGTGATGCGTTTCTGATGGTTCAGGCAAAATCGCGATAAGGAATAGAGCCTAAGTCCGACAACTGTCTTTTACGTCCTGGGGAAAAGGAAAACTATTAGAATTCGCATCGCACTACATCTTCCAAATACTACTAAAAGGATTATTGCAGTAAGCTCCACGTATTAAACTTAACAACGTATCAGTTGAACGTAAAGGTTCCCTTAATTATAGAAATAAATTCACTTTTTTTAGAACACACCATACAAACTGTAGAAGGAGCCAAATAAAACTTTTACGCTTTTACTAACATATCAACATAACGTGGGATCTGTCATTTAAGACCTAAAAATTGTATACGAGATACGTCTAGGGATCATATGCTACGAATCACCAGTGTGGGCAGACGGGCCAACTATAGGCGCGTAGCGTAAATTATTGCAGATTCAAAGACCAGGATCGTCTGTACGGAGGCTTTACCAGTTGATGTAGAAATTCAACGCCGGGCAGCATACGTATTATAACTCGAAGAACCTCTATCATCCAAACGTCTTAAGACATCGAGACTTCAGACAGAACATTACAAATCTATTTAATCCGAGAGACCACACAAAATTTAATTAATGAATATATTTAGATTATATATTATTTATTAGAACATACCAGCGGTCCTGCTCCCTTGTCTAATAAAATCAAGGGATGGCATTTATTAACTTTTTTCCACGCGTGGGGGACCCACTATCGAAATACTGATAAGAAGTCGATCATACATATGCCAGTTTCTAACTGGTCATGGCAACTTTAGAAGCAAACTTTTTACTTTTATACTACTGCCTCTGTGGTTGTTCAACTCTCTGTGGTTGTTCGACCGAAGGCGACGCACATAAACAAACCGCATACGGCAACATCATATGGGAGTATGGTCTTTGGCAAGTTGAGCGAAACATAATGCTTGATGATGTTCGTTACGGGAGTACTTTCCCATGGTAATCTCTTGTACAACGTGGGAAACTCTTGTGCTTTTAATAAATTGTGTCATAAATATCACTGGCAGCGAGCAAACATAGGTTAATGAAAGTAATGTCCCTTATAACTTTATTATTATAAGGGACATTCCCTTATAATAATAAAGTATATATCATAAGGGCATTCTCGATATCAGCGAATCATTTATCTACATTTTCGTGGTGCATAGCAGCTGTGCTTAACCTGGTAGGCATCCCTTTTTCTTGGCTTGTATAAGCTATGTATGGACTAGGGATGGAAATTGGAATTACTTCCTACTCCTCCAATTTTCTTCTGATTAAATTTTTCGCGAGTCCCAATTCAGTTTCAGCTTTTCCCTCGGGCTCCGTGAGATCATATCGAAGAGTCGTAAGTGGTTGGCGGTGTCGATCCTGGCTGAACAGGAATAGCAGCGTTGGGACCGAGATGTGGGCCAAACCGCAAAGAAAGTCATGAAAATGCTCGAGGCAGACATTAACTTGGTGTACTTATATGTCTATATATGTGCCTCCGAAAGTACTACTTCGGGATCCTTGAAAGCGTCTAAAACATCTCAATTAATTTTAATAATTTCGTGATGAACCTTATGTGTAACTAATATAATAATATGAGTATTTTTGTTATAACAGGACTAACGGCGGCGCCCTGGTGACCACCGCCACCCATTAACATCCGCATATGCAGATGCACTGCCCTCCTATATCCCAATTAGCTACTCACACAGATTACTCATGAACTGCACGAAACAGGAACACAAAACAACAAAGCTGTCACTTTGTGGCGGTGTGTGTGTGCCCCACCATGTTTAAAACCTTGTACCTACTACAAGGTTTTAAACATGGTTAGTACGTGAAGCCAATTGAACCAAGGAGGCTGCTCTTTGTACCCAGATTGTAAATGAGGGTGCAAAGGTGCAACAGGAGGAGATGCTTTTGTGAACGAGGCTAGTGCGCGTAAATGCGCTTCCCCGCGCTAACAAAAAGGTGTCAGTGACGTACCCTCACGGCTGTGCCGGCCCATACAATCATCTGCAATGCCGCACGGCACTTGTAACCCCCAACACTTACTATAAATATAGCCAATACAGACTTGGAAAGTTGAATTAAATAAATTCTTAAATATTCCGTGCAATAAATCCTTATTTATTAATTGAATTAATTGAAGCTATTTTCACATTAAGATTAGCGTGTAAATTATTATTCTAAATTAGCTCTCTGACTCTACAATAATGGTCTGGTAGCTGATATAGTCATTGTGGCTTTTAACAATGTCGCCGTGGCCGTGATCACCTACCACACGACATGTACGAGAATGTGGCCGTTGGACTACGTATATACTAACTCAGCAGTACTGACTTAAAAAAGTCATTAGTAACAGTAAAAAAATCATCATATTACTCATTAGTAGCGATCAAATAGAGATGATTGCTAATGAGATCCATTTTTTACTGTTGTGTTGTATAATATACGTACCGAAAACATTACCGTTCTACCGACAGTTTCGGCTAAAAATACAGATAAAGGTTTTCTATGTACAATTGATGATGTTTAAAGTACAATCGCGCGATAAAACCTTCTAAGTTGAATCGATCAGTGCGGTTTTTTTTTAAAACGTGTTCTGTTTTTTGGCTGAAAGAGAACATGGCGGTTCCCACGACATGCCACAGGTGTGCATCCGCCCATCCGGCTATCTGTCGCACTTGCGAGTCGCACAGATTCTAATTACTAAAGTTTTGTTTTCCTAGTAACTCGACATCTTCGTTTTTGGATATTTTTGATTTTTGATTCTGATTTAGTTGGTATCACTGTGAACTTTATTAGCTTAATTGACGTGAAAAAAAAAATTTGCGACTTGAGAATGAAGATATGAACAACAAAGCGTAACATTTGAGACAGCTGCATCTCCGACTAAATTCAGATTATCTTAGAATAAATATAAACGCGATTTTTAGAGAGCTCAAACAATAAATTAGATCATGGTCACGGCTTTTACAGATTTCTATTGCGAATCAAGTCCCGCCCGTCAGAGGGGGGGGGGGTGAGGGGGCAGGCCTCCTCAGACGAGCCAAGGAATAAACGAGCTCAATTATCCTTATCCACATTACCCCATTATAAACGGCATCGTGCGTGCGCCGTCCCACTAGCTTGGTCCCCTCTTTTAACCCTTCCCCATGGCCCACCGGCTACTCAAAAAACGGACAAAATGCGACACCGCAGTTGTCACTTTTCGGCCGTATCAACTGAGCGAGAGGTACCTCCCGGTTGTGCTGGCCCGATTCGGTTGCATTTTATATGACACTGCATCCTCCCATGCAGCATGGCAATACATATTACAAAATATTTGTGCTTTCAGGACAAAACTTTATACATTGCAAAATCTATTGTAGATTATCATTAATTATGTTTGACTGTAGGCAACTAGCCAATGAAATTAGCTAATGAAATAAATACAGCCTGAGAAAGTAGACTTGAAGAGAAGAGGTCAGGTCGTCTTCCTAAATTTCGATTTTCTTTTAATACGAATCGACCTTCTTAGTACAGAATAAATAGGATTATCTCTGACACTGGTCAAATAAAGGCACTGGACACCCGATAGTCATGATATTGAATAAGATAAAATATAGGCGTGTATAATACAAAGATTATTTTCTGATCGTAAATTTATATATCAAATCACATTGAATTACTTTCAACTAGGGTCGGCACGACCGGGGAAGTACCTCTCGCTCACTTGACACCGGCGTAAAGTGACGGTGTGGCTGTCACGTTTCATGCGGTTTGCGAGTAGCCCACAGCCCATTGGGAGGGGAATAGAAAAGGTGTCCAACGCATTTGCATAACTATTATGCGAATGTTTATGGGTATCGGTAGTTATCAAAAGGCATGTTTGGGGGCAAAATGTCTATAATAAAAAATAAAAATAAAGTAGTTGCCGTTAGTCGACATAAGTAGTACAGAACACAGGATTCTGGACTGACCTATGCGGTACGCCCGCACAGTCGCGTAGACATTCGTTATTACTTGAGAGGATTTCTCGTAAATGGATAACTTGTACCAATGATAATTAACAATCGTTTGACACACAGAATTTACTTAAATAAAAGTATTAACCACTTGTTAGAATGCTGTCAAAATAATTAACAACCTTATGCGATATTAGTCCTTAATTTATGTTAATAATAGCGTTTGTATACGTTGCATACCAATCGTGATGGCTCGACCGGGGAAGTACCTTTTTTTCACACAATGTTAGCGTGATAGGTATGTTAGCCTTATCACATATTACCTTCAGTACACTCTAACCATCACTGTACCTGTCACATCCAAGAAAAATACAATAGACGTTAATATATAAGTTAGTGAATAAAAAAACAGTATTACGTGTAGAAAAAGCGGTTTGCTTAGGCGGATACTAATCGTGATGGCATAACGCGTCGGCTAGCGACGGACCTCGGCTCTCGGCGCCAACCAGTCGCCGAGTAAAATACTCAGGTGCATCCGTACCTGCCCACAGATTGTGTACAGGCTGATACACTTTACAGCATTACTATAATCGTAAAACTATTTGTAAGGATGGATTCTTTGGACGTTAAAGGGATAAACACATATACCTGTCTAACTATATATTCATACGTGAAGAAAAACCCATCCTTTTTTATTAATAATAGTGTTAATGGAACACTCTGAAATTTGATACAATTGAAGGTTATATGAAGAAATAATAAATAAACGCTAATATTTTATTATAATATACATCAGATTTTATTATTCTAAATAGTAGTAGTAGTAGGGGTACCTTCACGCTTATTATCCCCGAAGAGGTAGGCAGAGGTGTGCTAGTACCTCCGCAACTAATAAGTCCAGTACATATAATAGAACACCCACGATTAGCTAAGCCTATGGCCACATTCCAATCCCGGGCAATGTAATGCATGCTCAGAATAATCTGCAAAACATTTTAATAATAGTTGCCCGACCTGGGGATCGAACCCAGGACTCTAGCAACTATTCGGATGTCTAAGGGTATCGGAAGTCCTCAAAAAGTTTATAATGTATTAAATTTTTAAATACAAAAATAAGCAGCCTGTACATGAAAGCGTTCGAGGTCCTTTCACGACGCTGGGCAAGTCGTGATTTGATTCCCACAAAGCGAGTCGAATCTTGTTTCTGTCTCTTTTATGTCCTTGTTTTATTTTTAATTTTGGAACAAGTATTTATAATAATTTCAAAGGACACATTTTAATAACATTTTGCTGTCTTTTGCTGAAGTTACTGGCCCACACCACCCGCTGACACGATGTTTAAACAAAAGAAAAAGAATACGACAATACTATTTTTCTTTAAAACTTGGTGTGTTTATTATATTAATGGTACCTCTTACTAATTTAATCTAACTCTTGCGAATTAAAACGTATTATAGTGTAATTGAATACTTAAATCTTAACAATTAAATACATATATAATTAAAATTGTGATATGTAAATGATTTAGAAATATTTAACTTTATTTTGTGATAATTTTGTTATTAAATTTAATTGTGTAATTTTAAATGTTTAATTATTATATACCTGTCAATATATGCACCATTATTTGCACGCTAAGTTAATGCAGAATATGTGAACTAATATCATTGTAACATCCACTTAACTATATTCTTGCAAATAAATACTACGTGTTCTTATTGTTAAAAAAAAGAAGTCTTTTGACGGCTATCTACGCCCACGCATCCGCATTGTTGTTGTAATGCAGATGCGTTGCGTTCCCGACTGCCCTCCTCAAATGAGCCACGGCCATCTCACAAGCCGCGTGGAACCCGGTCGTGCCGGCCCAATTCAGCTGCAAAGTAGCATGGCACTATATCTCACTACTACTCTACAATAACCTTTTATAAATCAGTATTTCAAATAAACTATCTTTGCATAGTTGATGACAGTTCTTGATGGAAATTCATACATGTATGATGAATTACTCGAAACCGGTCGTAATATATGTATTTTAAATCAATAAATTTATGGAAATATTATAAACAGCATATTTTTTATTTAAATTATAAAACTATCTTTGAAATAATTCATACGAACGGTCGATTATTATTATAATGAACATTACAGTCTATATATTAATACATGAAGAAATACACTGGAAATACCCTTCCCTTATGTTGAGAACTGCGCGAACGGTGAGGTTTGAAATTTAGTACAGCTGAAGATTACACGGAGAAGATGTGCAGAAAACTAATATTTTAATAAATTGTGCACTAAAATTTGTTATTTTAAATAATTATGATACCCACACCTCGGCACACAATACATAAACTTAAGTGTAACAAAAATATCTACAATAAGATTTTTATAATTGAGATCAAATTTCGACCTTGTTCACCACTAGTACTTCTAAATCCCTCCTGCGTTACTCTATCAAGGCCCATGCACACCTACATCGCGAAAGGCGTCCGCCCACCCAGTTTCGTTTTTAATGGTCTTATAGAAAATCATATCACATGTAATTTCCATGCTATCCAGCTAATGTTATAATTGCGGATGTTGACGTTTATATATATTTTTTTTTATTAAATTAAAAGGATAGTGACAAACTTGATTATATTGGTAAACGTTTCTATTGGTAAATACAAAATGGGTCAACAATTATCAAAGTATGTGAACTAATACACATTTCAATAAACTACGACGTACAATCGCTTTAACACGCAATTGATATAAGCTATTTTTTTTCTTACAATTTGGATTAACATAAATAATACTATAGCAATTTTATGTAGCAACTATCGATCGGCCCCGTTTTCGCCCGTGAATATCCCTTTGTTTAAGCCTAACGTTCTCGGGAATAGGTTTATCCATTGGAGAAAACCGTACGAAAATTCGTTCAATAGGTTTTGGGAACCTCAAAGTCAAAATACCTACAGACATACTGTTTTGGGGACTTTATATTATAGCCTAGCTTCGCCCATGAAAAGCTGGATCCAGGTATATTATACTAGCTGCAATGTTTTCATTTTTTTACAATTAATAGGAAAGGAAATCTCGTCAACGATAAATGTTAACGATATATCTTGAATGAAACAATCAAGTAGAAATTACATTAGTTTTGCTCTTCGTCAATGACGTCACTGTTCGACAGCCATCTATGCAATAATATATACGATCAAGTTCTACTGAAATGAGGAGGCTGATGATGCTGATGAATCATCTCGAGATTGGGGATAAATGTGAGGTGTAAGAATGCGGGCGTGGTATTTTGTGGCAGCCGCAGGTGCAACGCTGTGGGAACGTAGTATTTAGGCTGCATCACGAGCCGCCGTGAACATACCTACCTCGAGAAAACTACTTAGCAGGGGGATTATACAGATCTAGATGTGACCAATGACCATGACAAAACAGATATAATGATCATGACATAAGTGACCATGAAAAGAATGGAGCTAATGACCATGACATACATTTCCATAAAGTAACAGAATTAATGACAGTCAACATAAAAGAACATGAAAGAACAGGAATAATGAGCATGACACAAATGACCGTGTAAGAATAGAAACAATGACCATGAAAGAACCAGAGGGTGTAGTAACCTTCCTCGGAATTATGACTATACCCAAAAAACAGCATCAAAATCCGTCCAGTTGATAGAAAGTCCCCAGATAGCTTCTGAAAACAGAAAGAATATCTTATAAATATGACATTATACTTAATATAGTTCATAAAAATGTAACATAATAATATTAACAAATTTTCTAAATTCAGCAACCAAACTTGAAATGCTTTCTTAGTAAACTTCATTAGTAGCTGTCTTCAGCCTGCTCGGTAACACAATGACACGGTCACTTCTAACATTGTTTTTATCTCAATGAATAACCGAATATAATTGAAGCGTTACGAAAGTCTCCGGGTTACGATTTGAAATTTAGCAGGTAGAAAAACTCCACCGTCACTGAAATATGACAACTCCATGGTACTGTCAAATAGCCACAGAAGGCACACGCTTTACTAACAATTTTTTTAAGTAAGACTTCTTTACACACTCTGGGGATTACGCATGGAAAGTAAGCTGGCGAGCGAGAGTGTCAAGAAAACAAGGCAAAGTTAGTTAAACAAAGTGTTAAATAGAAAAATATTAGATATAGAATTTATAAATAAAAAAAATATATATATTTATTATTTGTACATCATTCTCAAGAGACCTTAAAGATCTCTATGGTTTTGCTGAAATAAGTATTGCGCTTGTAAAAAAATTCTTCATTGGAGTAGCGGCATGGAAAACAGAACATTACAAACTTTTGCACACGTTCACATAACAATCCTTTTCGTTATTAGGAGGGAAGTCCTAGCCGCGTGCCGGCTTTTTAATGCTGTTTATATGTTATTATCCAGCCTTTTTTGCCAGATATTTGAACTTAAAATATCTTCAACTTGTGAAGTATATATGTCTATCTGTTATGAATACTTTATCTAATCTATAATATCTATAATAATTATGTTAACTACTCAGGATTATTTGATAAAACAGCGATACAAGTGGACTTGCATCCTACTTCAGCAGCTGGCTGATAAATCACGAAGGTCGCTCTCAACAGAAGGTTGGCCAAAGAGAAACATTTGATAATACTGTTTTGTTTCTGTTTCACAATTTCTTTCTTTTTTTTTCATTTAATAAGGTTCTGAGTTTATAAGTATTTGTATATCAATTTGGATTAATTAATTAATGTTGGAGAGAATGGGGGAGATTTTGCAGACCAAATAGAAAGAGCCCTGTTGTTCGCCCCAAATAAAATAATATAATGGTATGGGCGGTGGTGAAGGCTACGTTAGCTTCGGTAAGACTTGTGAGTGGTGGTCCATTGGAGGGGAGGTGGGCAAGAGTACAACATCCGATATCCAGAAAGACGTAAGCTTTCTCTAATCAGCCAGCTGGTAATAGCCCAGAATAGAAGGCAGTGACACCTTCTTGTGCCCCTGACCAAGATCCTCTGGAGTCGCTGAGCCATTGGAGTAAGTGAGTTAGCAGATACACAACAGAACCTACTGTTGTTTATGCCTTTACCCGTAAGTAAAAATGGCGGTCAATGGTTACTCCTGCCCGCCACTCGCCAGAGATGTTCGAGATTTTATTACATTGCTGTACCTATCTACGTTATATAAAACACAGTCCCAAAAGTTGTGTGTTTGTATATGATTTATTTTCTTAAAACCTTTTGAATGAGTTTTCATCAATGGATGGAGCTATTCCGATATACGATTAACGCAAACAAAACGAGCACTCAAAAGTTAAAACCGTTTAGTTCTCACTGACCAAGTAGTCCCGGGTACTTCTCACTGACCTAGTAGTCCCGGGTACTTCTCACTGACCTAGTAGTCCCGGGTACCTCTCATTGACCTAGAATCATGAAATTTAGCACCAGATAATAACTTACAGCACAATAGCGGCCTTCCGAAATTTTGTGCATTATAACCAAATCACTAAAAACCATTACAAACTTTATGTCTAATTCATTAATTACGAAACGAGTGCAAGTGACCGCAAATATAAGTTGATCAAATTTTGTAAGATGTAATGCTCGAACCTCGACCATATCCACAAATGGTAACAACAATATTCATGAACTATCACCGTGGTCGCTCTTTGCAATAATTTAAGATAAGTTTTTTTATAGCGGCGCTTAGTGCAGTCGGCCAATATGACGAACACATGTGTTTTTATAACCTGTGAACCGCAACGATATCTCATTATGAAGACATTGTGATGATATTTTTTAAAGACAGCCCAGCAACAGCAGTTGGATTCCGTATTTTGAGTTCATTCAGGTATTTCAAGCTCCGAATTTTATTGCAATATTGAGGGTATGTTAGAGCGCAACAACTTAGTTTAAAATTGTAACATCAATTAACTATTAAGGTACAATTACAATTGAGCCAGAAGACACAAAAGTCTACGCTAGTCCGATGGAATGCAGAGGCAGGTCTCCGAAAAAACATTACAAATTAACGTCTTTTTCCTAGTCGCCCCGGTCGAATTCGGCTGCAAAGCTGATTATAAACTTTATCACGGTCACCGTCATACTTGTTAAATGAACACTGATAAAATCTGTAAAAGTAGTTTTATTACAATTTCTTCTATAATATAATATAGAAGCTTAGCTGTATGAGGTCGGGCTCTTTCAGTCCTTTCTTTCTTCGGTTACTGAAGACACAGTCGTGGATAAGACAATTAAGTGTGTACGGAACCTAAATATGTATTTATCGGACCAATATCACGTGTGGAGTTATCTATGTCGCGATAAAAATATTCCTGGCACTTGCTTACGTATTGTTGTGTAACAAAAGCGACTTAAAAAAAAAACAGAACCTAATCACATCCGCGTAAGATTCAAATTCGATATAACTATTGAAAAAAAATTGTCGAACGATGTTCAACCTTAATGCTTTGTCATAAGATGATAGGTGTATAGTATGGTACTCGGGTTTTGTACAGATGTCAATAGAGTGGGGTCCATTGTTAACAAATATGGATACAATTGTGCACAATGCCACAGTTTATTGTATTATGCGAGGCTAACTGTGCCAAATGTCAGCTATTTGATAATTGGTGTAGCCGTCAATTGGAGTGCCAATATGGCGCCAAAAATACGGGATAAATGGGAGGCAATTTGCACAGCTTAAGGCAGGCAAAATTTTTTTAATGTTGAGGAATTTCTGGAAAAATGTGATAATTAGATGTAGAGTAAATAAAAGATTCGTATTATTATTTTTTTATATAAAATAGGGGAAAACGAGGTACATCGTATGTTGTGTTCCACAGGGATGAGCTTTGGGTCCGCTTCTGTGGAACATCGGATATAACTGGGCGCTCCGAGGCAACTTGCTTCACGTGGTAGATGTGCTGTGCTATGCGGACGAGACTCTAGCTTAGAAAGCGAGGCAACTCACGGAAGGCCTCCTGTTCTAGCAACAGCAGCTGTTGCCCAAGTTGGCCATCGTATCCGCACTCTCGGTCTGCAAGTGTCTCTAGCAAATTCGGAGGATCTATGCCTGCACAGACTACGCAATAGACCGTTAATGCCGCTATTTATATATGTCGGAAGGACGAAGATAAGTGTTAGATCCAAGATGGCGTACCTCGGCTTGCTCCTCTATAGTCGATGGACTTTCCAGAACCATTTTAGCCAGCCACCAGTGAAGGTACCGAGGACCGCGGCTGGTCTTGCCTGAATTCTACCCAATATCGATGGGACAGGCCTCGGCTGCCGCCGATTATTTCTACGTGTAGTTCGCTCGATAGTTATGTACGGGGCATCGGTTTGGGCGAAAATAACATCCTCCCATAACAAGACTGAGCTGGATAGGCGCCAGTAAACTATGGCTATTCGGGTGGTTCGTGGCTACAGGACGGTCTGAGGGCGTACTCCGTGCGTCCTTGCGGGCAGCCTGCTCTGTGACCTGTAAGCCAAATGGCTGGCGGATTCTTATTGGCGGTATTTAGAAATGCGAGCGGCAGAGGGCCGAAACCCGACATTCAATGAGTTGCAGAGCAGGAAGAGGCCAGGTCGGGAGCCTGGGGAGTGTACTGTGGGAGGAGAGGCTGGAGGCACCACGTGTCAGCGTAGGGCTGTTGACGGCCATCCGTCCTGTCTTAGGGAGTTGACAGAGCGCCCTTGCGGAGCACACTCTTTTTACCTCATACAGATTCTAACGAGACACGGCTGCTTTGGTCGTTACTTGTGTGAGGTGGTTCGGTGCCAATCAAAGCCATCTTGCCACCTTTGTGGCGAATCCCGAGACACGGCCCTGTATACGGAACAGCGCTTTAAGGATTTGTTTAAAAACTACGTGTGTATGAGTGTAAAATCATGTGACCTTCAAGCGTAACACCAGCGTCACGCCTTACCGCACATTCATTCACTGATATGAAACGTTGTCACGCAGAGCTTACTTTCATTGATTCTGATGTCAAAGGGGGTGCACCCCCTTCTACACCTTTAGGTACAGATAAAACTTGTTTGCAATCACAAGCAAATTGTTTCTTATACTATGAGGGGGACAAGACAGAGTGAAATAGATTGAAGCCTTTTTACGACTATAGACACTCATGAATATCCTCATATTTAGTATGCAGATGCGTTGTCCTCCTTTCCTCCTTCCCCCAATGGGCGATAGGAGATGAGGGTATTTAAATAGTATTAAGCTCCAGTTGCGTGTAGGAGTTGATTTTTTAATTTTTATTCATTGCATGATGTATTGAATGAAGATAACGTGATATATTTTCAGATAAAGCAAAAAATGGGTGTGTTATATGCGTGCAAGCTAACAACGTCGATTTCTATCGTTTTATATCAGCCCATATGAGAGGGTTCGGAGGGTAACGCAACGGCATAGTAATTATGTGGATGTTCATGGGCGTCGGTAGTCGTAAAAAGGCACCGATTTCTCGTTTGCCCCCCTGTTCTGTAAAAAAAATATATATTGACGTAATAACCAATAATTTCTCAATGGTGCTTATCTCTGGCATGGCATATATATAACATATTTTTTTGAACTCTGCGCATTATTTTAATTTGTTTTTAATTTGCATAATTTTATATGGGCACATGTAATATATATATATATATATATATGTGTGTGTGCTTTTTAGATGGTCCGTCAACTTACTTCAAGCGGTCTACAGTTGTAACTTCAGGTTTACTTAGTTCAATAGTCTTTATTCTAGCTATCCGGCTACCTCCAATCCGAAGTAGTGTAGATAAGTCTACCAAATTATATAGCCGCGCCTGCCTGCCCCTCAACCGTGACCTGTAGTACTTTTCGGACAGTCACGGTCAGACTGACGTAATTCCGCGTGAAACAACTATAAACGATCATTGTGTATAGTCATTGCTACCATTTGAGTCCTATAGACGCGGTGCTGTTTCCTCGCCAATATTTTTAGACGTATTGCCGCAGTGCAGCCAGGAATACAAAATTCACTAGAAAAGCTTAGCTCCAAAAAACACTGAACATATCCAAATTTATAAAACTGCTCAGCAGTCTGGAATACAAAATTCACTAGACAAACTGAGCACCAAAAGACACTGAACAGATCCAAATTTATGAAGTTGCTTATCAAACTGGGATACAAAATTTAGTAGAAAAGCTTAGTGTCAAAAGACACTGAACTGATCTAAATTTATAAAACTGTTTAGCAACCTGGAATACAAAATTCGGTAAACTAGCTAAGCGCCAAAAGACACTGTACAGATCCATTTTTATTAACCTGTTTAGCAGCCTGGAGTACAAAATTGACTAGACAAGCTTAGCGCTAAGAGACGCTGAACAGATCCAAATTTATGAAGCTGCATAGCTACCTAAAATAAAAAAATTCTATAGACGAGTTTAGTACCTTAAGACACTGAACAGATCCATGTTTATAAAACTGCTTAGCAGCCTGGAATACAAAATTTACTAGACAAGCTTAGCGCCAGAAGACACCAACACCTGATCCAAATTTATAAAACCGCTTAGCACTAAAACTGCTTAAGCAGTAAAGACACTGAACAGATCCATGTTTATAAAACTACTTAACAGCCTGGATTACAAAATTCACCAGATAGGTTTATCGCCAGAAGACACCGAAAAGATCCAAATTTTTATAACTGCTTAGCAGCCTGGAATACAAAAATCACTTGATAACGCTACAATTTAATCACTTATTCACTTATAAATTGAAAGTTAATTTGAATGTAGACTCTGTAAATTGTTATTTGTTAATAATGTAAGGTTGACAGCACCTTACATATTATGACACCAGAAACTTTCACGAGAACTTCAGGGCAGCTGTACCTCAGTTGGAGTTTATTAGCCGTTTCCAATAACTATCGGTGTTTGTGCTAAACATTATCGCACTGGGGAGTGTAATATATATATAATTGCCATGCATACTTCACACATCTAAACTAATTACTGTACTAGATCAGAAAATTATTTAGATGTGTGAAGCATAATTATTGACAGAAGGGGTACCATATTTATCTACCTAATATCATCATGCTATCCAGACTACTAATGATTACTACGTGAAATCAAAACGTTCTGCATTCGACTTAAGCATGATAATGAGAGAAGCGTGTGCAGAATTCAAACTGATAAATTATCGTGCGCGTATCGTGACCTGTACATGAAATACACGTGTCGGGTACTTTGTCTAATGCCGAGGACGAGGTATCTCGAGTGCTTTTTTATAGTATAGGGGACAAACGATAATCGGAGACTTTTTATGACGTATGACGCCCATGATCATTAGTATGCCGATGAGTTTCCTTCCTTTCCTCCACCCTCCAAAGAGCCACCGACTAATCGTAAACCGCACGAAACGCGACACCGAAGAGGTCACTTTACGGCGGTATCATGCGAACGAGCGATACTCGGTCGTGCCGGCCATTTCTACTGCAATTCAACATTATTAATTAATAAAACATATTCTGCCTTTGCTAATTTTAACTGTTATGGTGGCCATTGCTAAACTAATGATTTATTAATGCATTAAACTCTGTCTATATTAGGTAAATGCACGAATTAAGAATAGAGATAGAATGAGCGACCGCTTGCGGTAACCCCTGAGTAGATAGTAGGGAAAGGCTCTGAACCAACGTTTTGTATGACTCTCGTTAACAAAACAAGCGGCCTGCTTGCGGAAAGTCCTGAATAGGTAGTAGAGAAAGGCTCGGAATCAAGACTTTGTATCACTCTCGTTCACAAAATAAGCGACCCGCTGGCGGGAAGCCCTGAATAGGTAGTAGAGAAAGGCTCCGAATCAAGATTTTGTATAACTCTTGTTCACAAAACAAGCGACCCGCTTGCGGAAAGCCCTGAATAGGTTGTAGAGAAAGGCTCGAAATCAAGATTTTGTATCACTCTTGTTCACAAAACAAGCGACCCGCTTGCGGAAGGCCCTGAATAGGTTGTAGAGAAAGGCTCGGAATCAAGATTTTGCATCACTCTCGTTCACAAAATAAGCGACCCGCTGGCGGAAAGCCCTGAGTAGGTAGTAGAGAAAGGCTCGGAATCAAGATTTTGTATCACTCTCGTTGACAAAATAAGCGACCCGCTGGCGGAAAGCCCTGAATAGGTAGTAGAGAAAGGCTCGGAATTAAGATTTTGTATCACTCTCGTTCACAAAATAAGCGACCCGCTGGCGGAAAGCCCTGAATAGGTTGTAGAGAAAGGCTCGGAATCAAGGTTTTGTATCACTCTCGTTCACAAAATAAGCGACCCGCTGGCGGAAACACCTGAGTAGGTAGTAGAGAAACGCTCGGAATCAAGATTTGTATCACTCTCGTTCACAAAATAAGCGACCCGCTGGCGGAAAGCCCTGAATAGGTTGTAGAGAAAGGCACGGAATCAAGATTTTGTATCACTCTCGTTCACAAAATAAGCGACCCGCTGGCGGAAACACCTGAGTAGGTAGTAGAGAAAGGCTCGGAATCAAGATTTTCATATGACTCTCGTTCACAAAACGAGTGACCTGTTTGCGGAAACAACCCCTGACTAGAAAATAGAGAAAGACCTGGAATGAAGATTTTGTATGACTCTCGTTCACAAAACGTGCATCCCGCTTTTGGAAACCCCAGCCTAGATAATAGAGAAGACCACAAATGAACCGGAACTAATATTTTGTAAGGATCAATTCATACTAGCGCAGAGTCGAAGCGCATCGAAGCGTCAATCCGAAACTCAATATAGCAAATACACCATTATTTCCACAATGTAATGCACATAATTATTCCAAGAAAAAAAAGACCCCCGAATGCGCGTGAATTCGCGCGCCTGCGCGCGATCTACTCTATTGGTGCGCGCGCATTCGCGCGAAGCCTAGCGGCTACTACACTACGCGAACTACGCGCCGTCTGGTCAGTCGGCAATCGGAATGAAACTGTCTTGTGTCGAAGTGAATCACAATGGAAAACGACGAGAAATTAATTTATTTGGTCCAGAAATTCAACTGGCAACTGGTGTCCATCACTAATGCCAAGAAAAAGCGCGCGTATTCGCGTGAATTAGCGCGAGAACGCGCGCATTCGTGCGACTTCGCTTTCATTGTGAGGAATTTGACGCTTCGATGCGCTTCGTCTCTGCGCTAGTATGAATTGACCCTAAGGCTTAAGTGGCTTGATATGATAAACCGTATACGAATATATTAGGCTCTGGTGATGTATCAGACAAGAGTCACTATCCGTCACAGATCTCTATGAATGCCACCGACGTTCACTATCAGTCCTAGTTTAATCAAGTTGAATAAAATAACTCATGTATTGTCATTTCATTGATCTATTGCATATTATATTATTGCGTTCAATTTGAAACGTGTCAAGTATATAAGGCGATGGTCTTCCGTATCATGACAATGAGTGTCACGAACTAAATTGGAGCTACCTGAAAAGGAATCGCTGATTGGTACAGTCGGCGGTATTTATTCTGCGGGTTCCACATAACCACCAGATCCCTTACACATTAAAGGGTCGTACACGGATGTTGTCGGTTACATTTATTAACTTATATTTATTACTCGGTCTTCCCCGCACCGGTCGCCTACCTGCACAATATTTTGAGCTTTAATTATACCATTTGATTTATTTTTACAATAACTAAATTATTTTATCCAAATAAATATAAATGTACATAATATAATAAATAATGTCAACGAAATAGCGTAATAAACTGCGAGTCGAGCGTGGGTCCATAGACCACTCCTTCCGTTTTATGTGGAATCGATGGAATTTTTCATAGCATAGCATCCGCAAAATCAGAGATCATGCAAATGTGAGCAGATGAAGCTCCATTCACTTCATCAGCTTCACAAAACACCTTTTGCTCTATCCTTCTACTATATAAGCGACAGCTGTCTATCTGGCTGTATTGGCCCGTTTGGCTACAATGCAGCTATGGTACTCTCTCCTCATAATCTTCTTAGTCTATATTTTAGCGTCTGTTTATTGAAATAAAATAGAAACATTTTCAATTGCGAGGCGGATGCAGCACAGAGTAGCATGTTGCTTACTGATATGAAGAGCCTATGGGGCTTAGCAGATACATATATGTATAGAGCCTGTTTAGTCCTTGTACGTTGTTACGAGATAGTATACGACAGAATACCGACACTGCGCGGTCCAAATAGCTTATGAATAGTATAATTAAATTGTTTGCCGTGGAAATTCCATTGATTGGAGACCCTATTCTATTGCCTGGTACGAGTATGGAGAAGCTAATGAATGTTGAGTCTACATTGCGCTCAGGGCCTCTCCTTAGGCAAGCTTCGTTTGAAATTTATATTGAGATCTATAAGGCCAACATTATTAACAATTTAATTTACGCTCACTTAATACCGGTGTAAAGTGACAGCGTCGCTGTCGCGATTCGTGCGGTTTGTGAGTAGCCGGTGGCCCATTGGGGGCGAGGATGATAGGAGGACGAGGCACCTGCAAAACAATCATCCGTCCAAGCCATCAAAAGGCTCCGATTGCTCGTCTTCTTAAAAAAATACCTTCACGGCTGTTATCCCCGAAGAGGTAGGCAGGGGTGTGCTAGTGCATCCACAACTCGTAAGTCCAGTGGATTTACTAGAACACCCATGATTAGTCAAAGTGTTAGTACTAGTTTGGGCCTTAGCCCATGATGTCATAGGTGGCAAGCCTATGGCTACGTCGGGCACATTCTCGTCTTCTTAATTACCCGGAATCTATCAGATTGGTTTTTTTAACAAATTAAGCAAATCCAAATAATTTATCTGTTTTTAATTTTTTTTATTTAATACAAATAATTAACCCTAAAAAATAAAACCCTACTATTATAGTGTCAATTTTTACTAATTTATTTACTTTTATGAAAACAATAAATAAAGTTAGTGTATAACAAACAATGTTATTTACAACTTTTAACAAACTGTCATTAACTTATCGTAGTGTAAATAATACATAATAAACTTAACAAAGTTTGTTGGGTGATTTTTTACATTTTTCTTCGTTCGATAAATATAATTAGATAACATATAGTATATTAAAGTTTAAGTTTTTGATTTTCTTAATTACTGGCCGAAGAAAGAAAAAAAATAAAACAAAAATAGTACCTGTCTATTTTTTACAAAATATTGTGTCATTTATTGTCATAAATGACACATTGTTTTCTGTGAATCAATAATTATTTATTAGAACTTATCTTTACATAATAAATTTTAACGACCGTAGAAATTGTAAAAAAAGTGTATTCGACGCACGAAGTGTATATTCATTTCGACTGTATCGTTAAGATATTCATTACACTGTTCATACCGCACACGTTCCTAGTTTGACAGTAAACCGTGCGCAGACCAAGTAGGGCCGTCTGTAAAATCAAGGGTTTAAAGAGCCGCGCGACCGCTGACGTGCTCCATTAGTGGTTTTGACACAACTGTAGCGGTTAAACGTCTTACAACACGAGACCATGAGCAGAATGAACGGATTCAAGACTGACATTAAGGCGTCCGCCCTGGAACTCATCGGAAATACTCCGTTGGTGGCCTTCGACAGATTATACACGGGCCCGGGAAGGCTTTTGGCGAAATGTGAGTTTATGAACCCAGGTGCTTCGGTAAAATGCCGCTCGTCATTGCATATGATACAAAAGGCCAGAGATTGCGGGGAACTCGAGCCCGGAGCGCCGGTGGTGGAAGTCACATCAGGAAACCAGGGGTGCGGGCTCGCAGTAGTTTGCGCAGTGCTCGGTCATCCGCTGACGGTCACCATGTCAGAGGGGAATAGCGTGCAGAGAGCTGTACATATGGAGGCTCTCGGAGCCAACTGCGTCAAGGTTCCCCAAGTGGACGGCTCCTACGGTAAAGTTACCGTGTCTGATGTAAAAGCCGCTGAAGAGGAAGGTCTGCGGATCGTTGAGAAGACCGGTGCGTTTTACGTGAACCAGTTCTCCAACATGGCGAATGCGGATTCGCATTACTACTCTACCGGCCCCGAAATTTGGAAACAGACGGGACATCGAATCGATGCCTTCTTAGCGACGGTCGGTACTGCTGGCACGTTCATAGGAACATCCAGATACTTAAAGGAACAGAACCCAGAGATTACGTGCTACGTCGTGGAGCCTGAGGGCTCGGAGCCAATTAGGGGACGTCCGATAACAAAGCCATTGCATTTGTTGCAAGGTTCTGGATACGGCTGCGTGCCCAACCTCTTCAAGTTCGACAACTTGGACGGGACAATAAGCGTGACGGACGAGGAAGCTGTGCACTACAAGACCCTGATAGGTGAGAAGGAGGGGTTGTACGTGGGGTATACTAGTGGAGCCAATATCGCCGCCGCCATTAAATTGCTTAATTCTGGCAAGTTGCCGAAAGATGCGTGGGTGGTGACACTCCTGAATGACTCAGGTTTGAAATACTCGCCAGGCCCCAGTGATAATTATAATAAGGCTTCATAGAAATTATTACAAGTGCATATTTTTTTTATATTGCCTTAATCTCGATAATCTAACTAATAGCATTTTTATTTGTGTATTATCTGACTAGGTGTTGTTATTTATTAATAGCTATAACGGACTATATTGAAACTTTATAACTTTTTATTGTCGATTATTTCAGTTCCTTTCCTTGGATTAACTAATGTTGTAAATTTAAACTAAAGTACTGCCACAATTTTTAAATTATAAATTACAATGCAGTGACTCAGAAATGGAAAGTGAATTAGGTCTGCCATAAACAGCATCCTAACAGGTGTTCAGGTGGCCTTTAAAATATATTTGCTTTAGTCCAATATGTGACATATTAGAGGTTGCAATGTAGTTTGGACGCAAAATCACTTGACCGCTTGTAATACTTCTCTGATATTCGATTAATGACGACGCAAAAAGTGTGGTGTCATAAATTTGATGTTGATAGATATATGTGCGTGTGTGTTTGTCAGTGGGATCACAGTTCAATGGGCTGATTGTAATGCAATTTTTTTCCTTTAAAGTCCAGTTTCCATGCGGTTTTGCTATGTTTGGGTAAAATAAGTGCAGTAGTTTTAAGTGTATCTAAGCTCCTTTCTTATTGCCAAGGTGACTTTATATATTTTTTTATTATACAGTGCCATATAACTCTTATTGTGGTGTATTATTTGCTTAAATTTACGGAAGCAATACATATTTACTACATACATTCACATGGAGCAATCATCCAAAAATACAATATTTGCTTTTTGTGTTTAACCTCCTGAGACGTGTGAAGGACGTAAGCATAACGTCGAGATAGGTCATTTATTTATAGCTACAGTTTCGATTGGCAATACTTGTTGATATGCTTTCTCAAAAGTTAATTATGTATATAGATAGGCATTATATTAAGTATAAGAAAATAAATATTATGTGCTTACACAATATTTATTTTTTTACACAAAAGAGTTCAAAAGTGATATTTTATATTATAACTGTATAGATAGTTGTAATTTATTAATTTGTATAATAAATTATATGAGATATTATTTTAATTAAAGATCGCTAACTAATACTTTTAATAAATAAAGCACTTATTCATATTGATTGTTCACTTATTTATTTATAACTCTTATCTATAAAGATTGTAAGAGGTGCTATGCTGCATTGCAGGTGAGTTGGGCCGGCGCGACCGAGCAGGTACCGAGCTGTTTGTAATAAGCCGGTGGCCATCAGTACAGAGAAGGAAAGAAGGGCGACTGCGATTAATAAGATTCGTTTGCTTGTTATAAAAAAAGCTATCTACTTACGAAAAATCTCGTCACGCGTCCATTTGTGATCTTTGGAACCTTCAAAGGAGAAGTTGCCCGAAGTCACATTGATATAATCAATTATTCCGTGGTCAATGAGAGATAGCACCATACTGCATTGCAGCCGAACTAGCCCATTGGGGGGGGGGGGGGTGAGGAGGGCAACGCATGGGCATAGTAATTATGTTGATGTTCATGTGCGTTGGTAGTTGTGGAAAGGCTCCTTTGTCATCATAACATGTTACACCCCATTAAATTTGCATCCTTGCCTAAGGCTGAATTAGAATATGAAATATTAGCTAGTTATAAATTAAAACTATTTAGAGTCGGAGCATAACCCTTATAACTTGATGTAGGCTGAGAATTTGTTAGCTCACTTATAACCACCGCTTAAGTACATTGGATTTAGGTGATTTAGGAGACAGCAAAGATGTATATGGAGGATGTATAATGGAACATCCATGATAAATTGTTTTTATTTTTTGCATGTACTGCTACATGTGATGTTATTCTACAACACTAGTTGATGCATCGTCTATGTGCATTGTAGTTTTATTTACATGTACTGCTACATGTGATGTTGTTCTACAACACTAGTTGATGCATTGTCTATGTGCACTATAGTTTTATTTACATGTACTGCTACGTGTGATGTTGCTCTACAACACTAGTTGATGCATTGTCTATGTGTTTTATTTCTGGGATGTTCATCTGTATTACATCTTTAATTGTATTATGGAAAAAAAATGTCTTAGAGTATCCTACAGTTTTGTATTTACTTTGTAGCT
>JAFELO010000050.1:267512-282007 GCA_017140195.1 Eumaeus atala | reverse complement strand
TATGAATGTGGTGATGTTTGTCAGAGATGTAATGAATGCGGTAAATGTGGTACACATTGGTCAAAATTTAACTATTCATTATTTTGGTATAATTGAAGTAACAAATTCTCATTAGGTCTGTAATTCTGAAATTTTTTTTCGTTTTCAATGCCAGGTGTCCAAATTTGAGTTATGTTTTAGAGGTTTTAGTAGTCTTGAATTTTGCAAAGAGTAGCAAAATTTTGCCTAACCAGGGGAATATTGTAGCAATTATATTTTGAAACTTAAATATTTTATAAAAAAAGTATATCTCTCATCTTTGACTGTAATGTTCTGTGTTGAAGAAATGTCACTTTTTTCCTTTTGGCGAGGTTGAGGATGGATAATTTTGGGATGATGACGCTATATGGCCTTTATAGTAAAATACCTGGTAAAGAAAATGTAGAGGCTGACTGTTTAGGCCGAAATCTAGTCTTAGAATCAGGACGCAGCAAGAAGGAACTATTGAAAATAGTCAATTTAATACAAATAAAAAAACATAGTTGAAGACCAAAAGAATAAATGATGCAAACAAAATCTAATGCACAAAAACAAAATCTTTTATAAAAAATAAAGAAATATGGAAAGATTATACAGAAAAAAATAAGTGCGATATATACCTAACAAAAAAATATCATAAACATTTATAACACATGTGAAATATGCATAAAAAATAAATCAAGATGTCGAGGAAAATTTGGATTAAAGTCACAACTGGGATCAGCAACAAAACCATTTGAGATAATGTCAATGGATAAAATAGGTGGCTTTGAACGACTTACATTAACAAATAACACCTACACCTTTCAGTAGGACACTACACCAGATATGTATATATTGCGACTTCAAAAACACAGAACGCAAGTGACTTTAAGAAGCAAATAAAGAAAGTAATAGAAACAAATGAAATTGGTATAATTCTCTAAGATCAATATCCAGGCATCAGCTCAAGAGAATTTAAGCAATATTTGCAGGAGAACAAAAGATTAAATGAAAGAATAGTAAATAAGATAAGATGTGAAACAAATCAGATAAATAATAAAGGAACGTGGACAGTAGCAGTTAGAGAATGTATACAGAAATATTATGAAACAGAACGCTATTACTTGTTTTACACCCAACTATTTTCTTAATATTAAAAAGGAAGAGAAGTTGATTTCTGATTGAGATTAGCATTAGAGAACACAATAAAATCTCATTAGTACAACAAGAAAATATTCGATAGAAATAGAAAAATGTTAGAATTAGAGATAGGTTTCTTCCCTCCGCTTGGAACCTCGTGATAAAAATAATCAAATCAGAGTACTGCTTGTGTTAATCGGAACAACTGAATAATTATAATTTTTCGGGTGATTCCTACTGTCATAAATAATAACTTTTACTAATTTATGACATCGGGACATCAGTCATGTCAGATTTTTTTTTCGGGCCTGAAGTTTTGTTGTGGACGTGAAGAGAAGCCCAATACAGCTTCATCGGATTGTTCTGGTTGCTGGCCTGGCGACGAGACTAGATTTGGGGTGGAAAGAGGGTCCTCCCTCTCTCCCGCAGATGGGAGAGATGCATCCCGATATGAGAGTGTTTGTAATAGCTAACTTAACTATTATTCACATGGACAGGCTGTCAAAAATATTACAAAGGATATCTAGACTGCAGCAGTCTAGATAGTGAGAATGAATGGCACGTCAATAGTGATGATAAAAACAATAATGGAAAACTTGTTAAAAAATAAGTTCCTTAACATGTCTACATGTGTGATAACATTAAGTGTGTTATTTGATAACAGCATGACGTATCATCGCGATATGCGACAGTACAGGGGCCGCGATGTGACTGTCACCGAGCGATCTCTGCTCTCGGTTTGTATAGGTCGCGCACTGAGTTCACACCTCGTAATTCATACTCGCTGTCACTAGCAATCCACCACTATATGCGTCTACTAACTACTACTGATATATTCAGATATTATGTAATAGGTGTGTTTTTTGTAATTTCTTCGCGACTGCAATAGAGGGCAATGTTTTTTGTATATTTGTGAGTGTTTCAGTATTAGTCATGGGCAGTCGGCAGGGCTCCGAATTCTCATTTGTCCCCTACACTATAAAAAAATGTATCTATATAATATACGTATGCTTTAACTTTAAGTACCCTTTTCTTACTATTCTAACATTGAAAGAAATGCTAGTTCTTATGGACTACGAGCGCACCGAGGGGAGCAAGCCGGTCGGGGCAGCTGTCACCTTGGCTATTATTACGTCGTCACTGTCCATTTTACATTTGTTCTTTTGCCGTCATTTTTAACTTCACCTTTGCTGTTGCTGAAAGTTCTTTCACGGAAGATGTCCCGAGTCGTTTTACTGGAGACCCTCGTTGGACGTTAATTTCCCCATCCCATATATAATTAAGAATTGAAATATTAAAAAAACGAATTTTATTTATGTTTATTTTTTGAATAAGCGCTAATAAAAATTAGATTTCGTGTCGAAATGATTTTTTTTATACTGCGATTGAAGCTGGATGTGAATCTTGTCCTTCGGTGGGACTGTTGCAGGTAAATAGTCATGTAAAGCCGTGGCGATTCGCTAGTTACAACAAGAATGAATTTAAACATTGTTAAATAAACATTTTGTAACCTTTTTTTGTTGATGGGGGAAAGCATTGATGCGGCATCACCGGCCCTAAGTTGTTGTGCGAATACTGACAAAACTCACTGCGAGTGCCATCATTGTCATCTTTGGTGACGTGCCTCCGCACAAAAAATCTTCAGGGCAATCTGACGGCTAGTCAGTGCCCTAAGGGCCCGGCGCCTTGTCCACAAAATCGTTGCCCTAACCACAAGGCAACCCCACCAGCTCAGGGGCAGTGCAATGAGGTGGGTTTCCCGTCCTCACCCCTAGCTTCGTGCGCGAAAAAATGCGTCCTACACTGTAGTCCCATCTTCCTATAAGAGTGATGGAAAGATTAGCCCCCTTGGTTCAGTACGCTTTGCCCAATGTGTCAGGGTTCACCCGAGGCTACTGAACCCCACCGCCACGACAAGGTTGCAACCTTGGTGGGCAACTTAAGATAACCTTTTTTTTCCTTTTTTTTGTTGACGCGGGGAAACGCATATACGCGCCTTCTCCGGCCCTGGGTGAGGTCCAGTGGTGGGTGGGACTCGCGGCATATGATAGTGCTGAATACCCACAAAAACCACCGCGAGTGCCATCAGTGCCGCGATTGGTGAGGTGCCCCGGAACAACAATCATCAGTACACCTCGATGGCCAGTCAGTCCCCTAAGGGACCAACTCCACCTCCACAGATAGGGTTGCCCAGGACTACAGGACAACCCCACCGACTTTGGGACAGTGCAATGGGGTTCCCATCCTCGTCCCCTGCCCCGTGCGCAAAAGCGCCACCTCCTGTTACTCTTAGGTCCTCTGTTCTTGTAAGAGAGGTACCGAGAGCGATTCCTCCTCCTGATCTATAAGCCCCCTCTTCTTATAACGTGGGTGCAAAGATCCCTCTCGGTTCAATTGGCTTCGCCTGGATTCACCCCAGGCTACCAAGCCTGGATGTGGGGGTACTTGAGATAACCTGGTTTATCGAGAGTTAATGAAAGCATTTATAAAAAAATACTCGTTTTTCTTATCAAGACCTAACGAAAAGACATTCCTGAGTCTTATCGCCTGTTCATTCATTCAGCGAGGACCTCAAACATAGATCCCTATACGTGGCACATGTTACTGAATATGGATCAACGGTTGATTATTATCTTACTCAAGTCGCGACCTATAATTAACCCATGCCGTTGTACATGACGAACATACAAGTAAATTATCATGTAATACTATATTGCCTTATCATTATACCATTGGAGGACAAGCGAGTAAGTAGAACGATTTAATGACTACAGACGACCTTATCCCGCAATGGCTTCCGGTCGTGCCAGCCCAATCCTGAAGCACAGACTGACTAACTGACTTCCCGACTGACTGACTGGCTGGCAATGATTATCATAAGTTAAGTGTATGGGTCACAACTGCAAAAGGTCAAACACGTTATGGACACAGACACTGACAAGGACATAGTAGGTAAATGGTCCTTTGTAAGCAATAAAAAAAAACAAGCTCATGGTAAACTTCACCAAATTTTGTGTGTACCCCAGAAAACATGCTCATCGCATGATACCGATAGAAAAACATTTATTTCTTACGAGCAGACAGACGATCCTATACTTTATGGATTGCTATTTGGCTGCTTCCATGATATATATATTTCCAGATATTTGTGGATTAATTTGTTGCAGCTATACCATGGCGCCGTAGCTAGAACTCCAAGTATTTTATTCTGGACCCTTTGGAGGCATGCTACGTTTGGTTTGCTAGCCAACGCCCTTCACTGAATCCCGTATGTCTATGAGTTTAATTATAGCACAAGTTTGTTGCCTATGATAGGACAGAATATCTCCCAACAGCCAGAGAAGTTTCTCATAGCGAAAGTTAATTTTGTTGCACTTATTTTTTATGTGACCCTTCCAAGTCATCCTCCAGTATAGGTGAACTTCTAAGGATTTGACATATGTAGTTTGTGGAAGAGTCCCACAGCCTAGAATCACCGAGCCTTAGTGCAAAACCGCTTCGCAAGTGTGTAAAGAATATCTAGCATCTCAGAATTTAACTTGAAAAATTTTATGGCTCAGCAACGGAACCGTGATTAAATAGAATAGGGGCAGGTATTTCTTGATTTTATACAACAGCTACACATGCTGTATCCGATCAAACGCTTGCTGTATATCTAGAAATTCTGCAGGGGAATAAGTTCTTTCTTTCCAGGCACTCTCTTATTTTACAACATAACCTGTGTGCATTGTTCGATGGTACAGTGGCTTTTACGGAAACCTAATTAGTAACTGGGTATCACATTTTCAACGCCAAGACAAGGTAAGAGGTAAAAAATGGCTTTGAAAGAATGATCCACTCTTATAGAACTATAAGATAACTATTATACAGAACAGGGGCAAACTAATTGAACTATAAGATGATGTTTCGTTAATTGGTTTGCCACATTTGTGTATCATTACGACCTCAAACACATTCCAGACAGCTGGATCGTGTATAGTAGCGGCGTAGATAAGCGTAACATGGATTTTAGGTAGGTCTTTAATTAGCCTCGGAGTCATTAAATCAAATACTGGGCCATTTCGGATAAAATAAAGCAAATTTCACAAAAAATCAACAACATTTTTTATACAACATTGACTATAATAAAATATTCTTAGGTCTCCCGACATGGTAACACTCTTAATCAAGTAATAAATCAACAGACCTACTTATTTTACCATTAATACCTTTAAGAGGTCTAGAGATATATATTTTATTGTTTGCTTTTTATAACATCTCCGACTAAATTACCTTGAAAGCCAAAAAAACCTAACACTAATCATTTAAAACGAATGGCCAAATTATGGCGGCAAATCTTACTCAGACTTTTGTACCTGTAATTTTATGCCGTTTCACAACAGTCCATTAGGAATGTCTATGGAGGGTTAGCAAAAAACATGTTGACTATCTGAGAGCAGCTGGTAGTTGTTATTAAAAAATCTGCGCTTGTTAGATGGGCGTTCCACATAATTTTTATATATAATTCAATGCCGCTTGGCATTTTGATAAACGTTCCTAATGGGCTATTGTTTTAGATGCTCGAGGCTTTAATATAAATATAGCATAGATTTGATACATCTCAGAGTGTTATTGGAATGTGATCTCTTTTGCGAATTCCATTAATATTTATAATTTAAAATAATATGTATTTACTTCATTTATTATTATTTTATTCTGCTGATTCTCTGCATCTGCCGCACAGGAACTTCGATATATGTGAAGGTGAATTCTAAAGAAATAAATACACTTTGCCACGCTAAAAAAATAAATAAATAAAATCGATGACAAATGTCTAAAAAATCTTATCAAATAGAATCAATACTAAAATTTTCTTATCGTTAAAGTTGCTTTTATATCGCCTATGATTTATTATGTTTATTGATTCTAAACAACAAAAAGTAATTTAAAACGTAATTTAGAAGAGGTAAGAAGATATTTCAAGGAGAAATCACTTATTCACAGATTAAATCAGATATTTGGCCTTAATTTAAAAACGACCTTTAATTAATCAATCAGATATATCCATTTTCATGAAATGTATATTATCATTAAGCATTGATAACGTTTGATACGTTGAGACGATAACGTGATCATCGATAATACCCATAATATGTGACGTCGTAGCAAAATTTTAATCCAATTAATTATAAATACACAGATTTAATACATTGCATTCAATATACCGTCTCATTGATATTTGATACACGAGCACTGGCGTATAAGTTTTTAAGCCATGGCTGAGTGTAACGGAGTACCAAATGAAATTAAAGCTTCGGCTTTAGATCTTATTGGGAATACACCTTTGGTTGCATTAGATCGCCTATACACCGGACCTGGAAGAATATTAGCAAAGTGCGAATTTGTGAATCCTGGAGCATCGATTAAATGCAGAACATCCCTCCACATGATACGCAAGGCGAGAGAGGCTGGATTACTGAAACCCAATGGACCCGTTATTGAAGTCACATCTGGAAATCAAGGTTGCGGTTTATCTGTAGTGTGTGCTGTCCTCGGTCACCCTTTGACTTTATATATGTCTAAAGGTAACAGCGTACAGAGGGCATTACACATGGAAGCATTAGGCGCCAAATGTGTGAGAGTACCTCAAGTTCAAGGCAAGTACGGTTTTGTTACGCAAGCAGATTTCAAAGCAGCAGAAGAAGAAGGTTCTAGAGTTGCAAAAGAAACTGGTGTGTACTTCATAAATCAATATAATAATGAGGCAAACGTTGATGCTCATTATACCACGACTGGTCCTGAAATATGGAGACAAACTGGTCACCGTGTGGATGCATTTGTAGCAGCTGTTGGTACTGGTGGGACTTTTATGGGAACAGCAAGATATTTGAAAGAACAAAATCCAGATATCCTCTGTTACGTGGCTGAGCCAGCAGGCGCGGAACCCATTAAAGGAACTCCCATAACAAAGCCTATGCATTTATTACAAGGTTCTGGATCTGGATGTGTACCTAATCTTTTTAAATATGATTACCTTGATGGAACCTTTAGCGTCACTGACGAAGAGGCAACGGAATACAGAAAACTGATAGGTGAGAAGGAAGGTCTTTTTGTTGGTTATAGCAGTGCTGCAAATGTCTGTGCTGCTATCAAGTTACTGCAATCTGGCAAATTACCGAAGGGCGCATGGGTTGTTACGCTTCTGAACGACACTGGCTTGAAGTACACTCCAGTACCTGATGATGCCCAGTAATATATGCTACATAATTTTCTTTTGGAATTTAACAGAATTAGCGTCCACTTCCGCAGCCTGCAGTTCCGTGAGCAATTATTTTATTAAGCTTCAAAACAATGAAAATCATGATATAGGAATGGGGCTGTCTTAGTGCCATGTTATTGCTTGAGTAGTGATGTGACTGTACTGAATATGATACAAACAGAAAGAAATTAAATAATACATAAGATTCATGATTGTGTATCCTTTAGTTGGTGTAAATTTAAATTTAAATGTTATAAATATAATAATCATATAATTAATTAATTCAATTCTTCTCCTGATTTTCATATTGATCTATAGTAATATAGAGGATATAACCATATAAGGTTAGGTGTTATTCGTTGACGAATCGTGTAAGTTCCTACTAAATTTAATACTTAATTAGTTTGTGATACGTTAAAGATTGTTATTTCGGAGAAAAGAGCCAGCCAAAGCATAATAGTATGAGATATATTCTGTTATAAGTATAATAAATTCGTTCAATATAAGGCATCATCTCCAAATGACCCTGTCACAACGATTACAATTTAAAGCAATTACATTGCATGCCTTTACACGACATGTAGTGAAACAGCCAACTTTTACATGACTATTGTACGACTAAGTAGGAATTTATATGACTTATACGAAACTCTTGGCATCTGAAGTTGACTAAATGAGCCCAAATGCCGTTGAAGAAACATTTCCTATGACGTTTATACATTAAATTACATTACGATTGGTTACCACCGAACCCCACAATGGTTCAAACCCTGTCGTGGCGGAGAAGCTCGGTAGCCTGGGGTGAATCGAGACACCTTAAGCGAAGTTGTTTATAGTATATGTATGTATATGTATTTTGTTATAAGAAGAGGGGAACAAATACCAAAAGGAGGAGGTGCTTTTACGTCGAAAATATTTGTTGGGTATCTGGCTGCATGCGGCATATCAAATGTTTTTGTACACAGAAACTGACAAGAAGAACAATTTGTTTGGTGGATAAGAGCTCGATTGCCATCAGTACCGTATAACGTTTTTACAGAAAATGGTGTAAGTATATGTAGAAGGTATTTTTACATATATTTGTCACTTTTACACTTATCGGAAATCAAGAGGTCATGGAGCCGGTTGCCCTTCTCACACCTAGACTGGAACGTCTTATGTATGACGTCACACAGACAAAAGAATAACAAATTTTAAATGTAACGATAATTTATGAGCTCAAGTGATGTGAGAGCGCAAGGAGTGTGGGAGTTCATAGTACAAGGTCGGGGTGAAAGTGAAGGTCAAAACGAATTAGTCCGTTCATATAAGTCACCTTTTTCATAAATAATGAAGCCAGTTTGCTCATTTGTGATCAAGACCATCATCTAATTCAAGCATTAACGATGACGACATCATTGTCATTGTATGGGGTTCCGTACCCAAAAGGTAGAATGAAATCCTAGTTTATAGTATGGGCTGTAAACGAGAAAATGGAGCCTTTTGATGACTACCCACGCTCATAGACATCCGCATTATTGTGATGCAGTTGCGTTGCCCTCCTTTAATCCTCCCCTCCAATGGGCCATCAGCTACTCTCAAACATCCTTCATTATTCTTCATACAAACACGCCGGTTGCAAAGTCTCTTAATACCACCTGCGAATAGTATCCGATCAATCTAATCATGGTACATAAGTCTAGGTCGACCTCGATACCCACATCTTTCCACAGTCCACAAACTGAAGTGTGTCTTTTATAAGTTAGTAGAGTGCGGTGTGCTAGTTTTATTTGCACTTGACCGGTGTTTTTTTTATAAGAAATGATTTAACAAAGCAACTACTCAGAATCGAATCCATAGTCATTTTATTTGCTTTCCGCTCTACAAACACACCCTTAGTTAATGGTTGCTTATGTTTACAGATATCGCCATTGTACTGTTTGTTCTGTGATACTCAGATCGTGCCTAAAGCAATTTTTCGCAGTTTAGTGAATCTCAGACGGTGGAGATAAGTGCTTCGCTAAATGTTGACAGAACACACGGAACGTTAACAAACACGTCAATATGTCGATATACTGACGAATGATTGGTACAGCGCTAAGGGTGTGCTGAGCGCGTTGCGCCAGAGGACGCGGGTTCGAATCCCGGCTAGGTCATGGATGTGTATCTGTATTATATATGTCTTTCTATAACACAGAACTAAAATATATCATCATCATCATTATCAGCCCTTATCGGTCCACTACTGGACATAAGCCTCTTTCAATGAACGCCAAGATGACCGATCTCCTGCTACTCGCATCCATCCCGGACCGGCTACTGCATAGAGATCGTCTTGCCAACTGGTGAACGGTCGACCGATTTGATCTGGCTACGAAATATATAAAATTTTTGAGTTTACTTACATATATCCGTTGTCTTGTACCTGTAGCACAAGGCCTGAAGTTACTTAGTACAGGGCTAGCCTAACGTAGTGTAATAAGTTTACACATTATTGTTCTTATACTTAAATGGATTCCCACTATGTAATAATCGCCTTTGGCAACCCACAAAAAAATTTACCAAAACCATAGAAATTATTCACGAATGTGTCTTAGGAGCTTACGAATGATTTTATTAATAAAACAGTATATACGATGTATAATTCTGTTCTATTTTTAAACACTTGCACCGTGACAGTTTGACGCATCAATATTTGTTAACTGCGTGGATAAATTTAAGCTGTAATCAAAACAATAGGCAGGTAGCTCTAAGTACGAGAGTGTGGTGTGCCGAGTGACAAAGGTAGAGAGGGAGAGCCAGCCTAAAACGCGGGCGTCTAAGTCGAAAGAAACAGAAAATTTAGTATACAACTGTCTCTTATTTTTCATTCATTTCTCTCTGCGCAACGCGCATGCCAGATTAGACTGACAAAGATAGTGCTGTTTTCTCATCTTCTTTCTCTATTTACCAAGGTTAATTAAAAACCAATTAGTTATATCACATAGGAGCACATATGACAACCCTTCTCTGTCTATACTATCTTTATGGATATAATATGTAAAATAGGGGCCAGTAGCGTGATGGTATGCCTTCTTCGATAAGCTATCTAGAACTGAAAGATTTTTCAAATCAAACCAGTAGTACCTTTTTTTAACTCGGGGAAACGAATTTACGCGCCGTCAATCCCTGGGCGGGGTCAAGTGGTGTGAGGGGCTCGCGGCACATTATAGTGCCGGATATCCACAGAACCAACCACGACCAGAATAATCACCACGAGTACCATCAGCGCCGCCTTTGGTACCTGGGCACCTCGACGGCTAGTCAGTTCCCCAAGGGGCCGACGACTCCTCTACTATGGTGAAGATACAGTTTCTAAGATAAGCGCATTTAAACAAACAAGTAAACTCTTTAGCCTTATAATCTTAGTATAATTAAATTAATCACTTTCATATAGTATCAGATAGGTTAACGAATACGTAATGATTCTTATTAATCTCTGATCACCTGATTTAAATTAATGACACATTCGTTTTATATAATATTAATTATTTGTGAATATAATGCCGCAGAGCTAAAAGACGAAAGTCTCAACCAATGCGTTCACCGCGTGATGACCTACGGGGCCGAAACATGTCCTCTTAATTTTGGACTGGTCCGCAAGTTTGCGGTAGCCCAACGGGCTATTGAACTTGAAACGTTGGGTGTTTCCAGTCCGACAGAATTCGTAACGAACTCATAAGGCAGAGTACTAAAGTATCCGATATCACACGATGAATAGGCTCGCTGAATGGGCTGGTCACACACTCAGAGGAACAGATGGCAGGTGGGCCAGTAAGGTTCTGGAGTGGAGGCCGCGTATAGGAAAACGAAGTGTTTTATCGACCGTTCACCAGGTGGGAAGACGATCTCCGTGCAGTAGCCGGTCCGGGATGGACGCGAGTAGCAGGAGATCCGTCGTCCTGGCGTTTATTGAGAGAGGCCTGCGTCCAGCAGTGGACCGACAAGTGCTGATAATGATGAATATAATGTTATAAATACTCTTATTCTGATTCTTATGGATATTTTGACGCAAATGTAATGTTTTATAGGGTAAGTGGTCAAATGAGCAATCAGAGGCTTTGTAATGCCCATAAACATCCGTACAGACATTATGTAGACGCGTTGCCCTGTTTGTGGCAGCATAGACGGCACAAGCTTGTAAAGTGTATGCGAGAAATATGACAGCACTATCTTTTATTTGTTCAACGTTTTTTTTTGTAGAATAGGGGCGCAAAAGAGTGATCGGAGGCGTCTTTTCGACTACCGACGCCCATTAACATCCACGTAATTACTATACCGACGAGTTATCCTCCTTCCCCCAATGGGCCACCGGCTACTCACAAACCGCACGGAACGCGACACTGAAGATGTCACGTTACGGCGGTATTATGTGAGCGAATCTGTTGCATAGGAGGATGAAGTGTCATGCATTATGCACGGCACTACCTCCTCCTATGCAGCGTGGCACTACCTCTTCCTATGCAGTATGGTACTACCTTCTCCTATGCAGCATAGCACTACCACTTCCTTTTCAATTCGTATTTTTAAAGACATTATAAAGAGGCAAACTAGAAGTTGGAACCTTTTGGTGTCTACGACGTCCATAGATATCCACATAACTATTGTGCAGATGGTCTCGCCTTCTTCCCTTCAATGGGCCACCGATTACTGGTAAGCGATACGAAACGTATTACGCGAGCAAGAGGTAACCCCCCAGACGTGCCGCTCCAATTCGGCTACAATGCATTGAAACTGTTATAGAGTAAATGGTTCCTGATTTGTTTGCGTCATTTAATATCCCGCGGCTTTACCCGTTTATTAGCTATTCCAAGGGAGCTTATATTTCAATAACACATCTTCGCAAGCCTTAATGGGGGTTGATAGAGAGAAAAGAGCGCCACATATCAGGATCCTTACCAGAGAAAGTATAATAACATAAAAACTTCACATGTTATATCTGTTACAAGTACTGAACATCCATAAGATTGTTGCAAATAATAGTTTTATCAAACATAATTGGGACAGTAGCTAATCGTCCCCACCATGGTTCCAGCCTTATCGTGGCGGTGGGACTTAGTAGCCTGGGGTGAACCCAGGCGAAGCCAATTGAACCGACGGGGGATCTTTGCACCCCTCTTCTTATAAGAGAAATCGCTCTGGGTACCCCTCTTATAAAAAGAGGGGACCTAAGAGCAACAGGAGGTGGCGTTGGAGTTGGTCCCTTAGGGGGCTGACTAGCCGTCGAGGTGCCCTGATGATTGTTGTTCCGGGGCACCTCACCAAGGGCGGCACTAATGGCGCTCGCGATGGTTTTGATGGTGGGCACTATCATGTGCCGCGAGTCCCACACACCACTGGACGCCACCCAGGGCCGGTGAAATGCGTTTCGATAAAAAAAAGTAGTTAATAGTGATGTAATCAGAGCAGGGAGCCCCTAAGTTCTAAGCCCTTTAATATCTCCCTCTCACATACTCTCACAAAAGAGATTGAGAGATGTGCTGATAAAAAAACAGTTTTTTTTCCAAACCCGCGAAATGATAATTGGTGGGGAGACACTGGCCAGCTAAAAAAGAACAATAATGAAACCTGACTTGAAGTAATGCCAGGTGTTTCCGTTTAATGGCCAAACCTATGTCATATTATGTGTTTGCATTATATATTTACACGATTTTTACACGTTTACACTTAAAATCATTTACAGGATGTTGCAACTATTGGAATATATTAGAGTTTTTTTTAATAGGATCGAGGGCAAACTAGAAATTCAATAGAGAAGATGACTAAGTTCTTCCCTCTACTTTGGACACAGTGGTAAACGTAATCAAATCAAAAACTAAACCTAACACCTCAAGACAGCAAGATATAATAAGTACTGTTTGCGTTAATCCGAACAACTGAATTATTACAATTATTCGGGTACTTTTAATACATAGTGACATCAGGACATCTGTCATCTCAGTCCACACGTGGCCATGGTTGCTGTAAAGCTTCTGAAACGTTTAGCTCGGTAAATTTTTTTATCGCGGTTTGATAAAATTCGTAAAAATAGTTTTATTGCGTAGTATGAGTACCATTCGCCTAAACTTAAGTCATCAATATGTTATAATATATATTATAATACATGAATATATTAATTTATGTGTCCGCTCCTTTGTAATTGCAGAATTACAATTCACCTTCTTTGTGTCGATGGCACAAGGATGTTATGAGATATATTGTAATACATGAGTGTATTTGTTATTATGTTCCCGCTCCAGTGATTCGCCAGTTCTTCGCCTTTGGTTTTAGCGCTCATAACTTCACTGAGATTCGATTTGTAGCGCAAATCAACCCCTCCCGTCAGAGGGCCTCCCCCTCTGACGAGGTGAGGAGGCCGGCCTCCTCAGATAAGCCAAACATTAAACGAGCTCAATTATCCTTATCACCGATACCTTAAACGGCATCGTGCGCGCGCCGTCCCACTAGTGTGGGGAGGGGGACCGTTTCTTCCTTTTCGGTCTCAATAATAATCACCTTAAGGTAGTGCCTACAATAAAATTCCGATTTCTCTCTTCCCATCTGCGGGAAAAGAGGGGGTCTGTCCCCCTGTCGTCTTCCTAAACCTGAAGACACTAAAGTCTTTTGTAGTCATTCAAACTGTTAAGGCTGGCTCAGTAGTAGGTCCCTCCGAAAAAAAAAGACTTCACTGAGCGTGGATGGCTGGCGGCTGGAGGGGCACATTAAGGTGTGGTCCATGGTTTGCTCAGGGGCTCCACAGTCACACTGTGTCTGGCTTGGGTCCATCATCACCTGGGTCCTCAGCCTATTATTGCCCTGCACACTGGCCATGAATATCTTATTTACAACACAAAAATATCTGATATATTCTTGAAAAATAGATAAGCCTCTTCATAAACACTGACTGAAAAGTATTTTTATAATTTTCCTTATATTATCTCTAAAGAAAGATGATCCAATATTGCCATTTCCTTTTAATTTTTGTGAGGTGAAAACACACTCATTATAAATCTATTTTGCACGAACTCTCTCATATGGTCGTGAGTATAGATAGTAGCTGCAGAAATTGTTAAGAAAATTGTTTAAAAAATTAAGCTTTTAAGCAAAAACTTATTTTTGT
>JAFELO010000050.1:251664-267413 GCA_017140195.1 Eumaeus atala | reverse complement strand
GAGTCTAGTCTAGTCCGTAAGGAAATATTTAAGATTTTTATTAAAGAAATAGATACAATGTTTAGATAAACATCCATGATCTAGGCGGGAACGAACCCGCGACCTCTGGCGTAACACGCGGACTAATCGCCGCGCTGAGCCAGCCGGTCGTCAGATATGTATACATCACACATCCTAACAATGAATATTACACAAACATAACGCGCTCGAAATGTTCGCGAAAAAGTTGGAAAAAATAGAAATAAATGTGTCAGCAAAAGTTTCATGGACGTAAATCAGTCCAGATGGTTGCACCATCTCGAATGACCACTCCGTGCCAAAGCAAATAAACATAAACAGAAGTGAATATACATTTTATTATTCACCATGAAGCCCACATCTTCATCGCCATCATCCATCATTACTCGTTCTACTTAAACTGCTACATATTTAATTGAAACAAGCAGAACGCCTTTTTTGAACTAACACACGGAAAACGCCGTCCAGTCATCTTGATAGTGTTTTGACTTATTGACTTTTTGTGACCCAATTCTACAGATACTCACACAATCCCCTTTTAATGTGCTACCGAAAGCTCAGTTTATTGTATATGTACTTTCAAGCTGATAATAGTGGCAGCTTATATGAACGAGAAACTATAACCGCTAAGTCTTACCTTCTACCTACCAATACAAATAATCACAATGTTGTAAAACCAAATGAAACATTTCATTACGTGAACATCCCGTATAACGCTAAGAGGGCCCACCTGTGCACACCGCGCTGTTCCCACCGCGCCTCCGTCAATATTGACGCTGATTACATCAATATGATGCGCTATCTCACGGATCTGTCCGAGAAATCATGCTCGGTCAATAACAACTGTAAACAGTAGCTATATACAGCCGTCTGGGTAAAACATGTATGCGCAACGAAATATTCGCTGCACCAAAAAATTTAACGCAGTTCCAATATCATATCTCTGCAGCGTATGTGTCGCAGTAGTATTGTTCTAATCGCCGTATAACACTACGACTAGCCATTTAGAACAACATGATTCTTAGCGGATGAATGTTAATTTTGTGACGAAACAATGTTCGCTGAAGTCGCTGAAAGAATCCGGGCAGGAATATGCCGCTGCAAACAAAATTCTATGGTTGAATTTCAATGTGGAGCTGCGACACAAAACATTGGACCTATCTACTCCTCGGCCCACTGTGACCAACTACCTCCACTCTGGATGGCCTTTTTCCGGCTAATGGTGCCGCTAATGAGGATCGCATCGGGATGGTCGGAGAATATTTAGGCTCAACTCGAGAAGAAGATCAAAAAATTGAATTGATGGGTAATGTTCTTTAATATCATCCACATAATTACTATGCCGATGTGTTGCCCTCCTTCTCCCCCCTCAATGGGCCACTGGCTACTCACAAACCGCACTAAACGCGACAATGAAGATGTCACTTTACGGCGGTATTTTGTGTGCGAGATGTACCTCCCCGTTCGTGCCGGCACAATTCCGTTACACAGGAGGATGTAGCTTCCTGCATGCCACTACCCCTTGCTGAAAGTTTCCGCCGATAAGCTGGTAGGTAGCACCATGTACGATCCTCAGCTGGCATGCCCCCTCTATATCTTATCATGACTTGCCGTAATACTGGCACACAATTAGGCGGGTTTCAGAAATTACACTCTATTTTACCACTATGTTTCTTTTTATGGAATAGGGGGACTTTTCCACCTCCTACCCAATGGGCCAACACCAACTATAGCCAAAACGTTTTTATTGGTAAATCCAGTTTGAAACTTAATGTATTGCTGAAAGAACGCGCCTATTATAGACCCTTTCACCACTAAGCCTGCAACTCAAAGACAAATGAGCTTAAGAAAACCGGCTTATTTATTGACAATCATTAATTATATATATTTATTATATAATGTATATATATATATATATATATATATATATATATATACTTCTTTGAGCTACCGATGAAAACTGTTATTTACTCTAATTTAGATCACACTTAGATGTTATTGTAAAATATAAAGCAGAAAGTCTTCTATATATAAATAAAAAATGAAATATTATAGAATTTGTTTTGTGAGATAATATGGTTGGTCAAGTGACCTTCAAGAGTCATCAACGTGCAGTCGCACTATAGCAGATTGAGGACGCAGACATGTATGGCTAAATTTTACACACGTTCCTGTTTGAACACTAAAATCAGGAGCGCCTGTTTTGATTGATGATGAAATAATATGAGGTAAACAAGGTACAGGCCTGGCGGTTGCATGTGCTGTTATTGGGCATCCTTTGACGGTAGTAAGGTCAAAAGGCCACAGCGCACAAAGAGTGATACATATTCGGTGCTAAGGTTGTTCAAGTACCTCAAGTGGAAGCTATGAAAATGTAACGCTATCTGATATCAAAGCAGCTGAAGTGTAAGGAATAAATATAGCAGACGAAACTGGAGCATAATATGAGTAAACATTCTCACTACACCACAACCGGACCTGAAATTTGGAGACAAACTGGACAACACGTTGATATATTTTTTACTGTTCTTGGAATATCAGGATATTTTGCAGGAACATCCATATATCTTCAGGAACAAAATCCCGAATAACATTTTATTTGGGGAATTTGTTCATGAAAATATCCTGGCAGAGCCAGAAAGTTCCGGACCTACTAAACATAGCCAATAACCAAGCCAAAACATTTATTACGTGGAACAAGTTGTGTGTGTGCCAAAACTTGTTAATTTAAAATAATTCGATGGCAAGGTCACTGAAACTGAGGAAGAAATATAGAAATGTAAGAGTCAGATCGGTGAAAAGGAAGAGCTATGTGTGGGTAACAGCAGTGCAGCTGATGTGACTGCGGCGTACAAGTTACTGGAGCTAGATGATATACCTGACGACTCGTGGCCCGGTACAGTGTTGAATGACACGGGACTTAAACATACTCCCGAAACCGAACAACAAATATAAATATGATTATTGATCATAAGCTTCATTGGTTTTTATTACCATTTGTTTATAAATTTCATTGATACATTTTATCGTCGTCTACGCACTATACCCCTTCCGTTGTTGTATGAAAGTCTTACGAATTTGGTGTTTTAGAGATTTTTCTATAGAATAGGAGCCAACGAGCAATCGGAGCTTTTTTAAGACTACCGACGCCCATGAACATCTACATAATTACTATGCCGATGTGTTGCCCTCCTTTCCCCTTCCCACTTAACGCGCCACCTAAGAGCGCACTAAACGAAGATATCACTTTACTGCGGTATTAGAGAGCGAGCGGTACCTCCACGGGCGTGCCCGTCCAATTACGCTGCAATGCAGCATGTTAATTGATAATTGTAGTAATTGTAGTATAAAATTGCAAATTGTAGTTTAAAAAAATGCACAATATACCTTTCATATCTTTATAGATATGAAATGTATCTTGTGCAATAAAAAGAGAAAGAAGTAAGGAATAAGGAGTAATCCTTAGTTCCTACTTCTTTCTCTTTTTATCTGACCTGAACTCATGCGGTGGAAACAAAGAGGAGTCCAATACAGCTTCATCGGGTTGCCGTGGCTTCCTTCTCTAAGAGTCTCAATGGGAATTACTTGACGAATACTTATAGTCGTACAATTACAGTAGAATAGTGGAAGTCACGTTCCCGAGCAACGAGGAAAACGACGACAGGATGAGTAGGAGTATAAAGTAAATATGCAAAATATAATGTAAGTGTACCCGTGAGTGAGTCTGCTCATTAGCTATCTCTACTTACACTGCTGCATTTTAGGCTGGCCTTGCTTCTCCATGTGTATATATCGCTACGCCTGTAACTGTGGAAAACTTTGAGCATCCGTCTTTTTCATCTTACAGGTGACAACGGAGCCTTTCGATAAAAAAGTTAAGTAAATATGATATAATTCCTTCCTCGTCCCCTCAATGGGCCACCGGCTACTCATAAACCCCACAAAGCGCGACAGCGAAGGTATCAGTTAACGCGTGTGTTATGTTAGGCTGATTTTAGTCTCACGCCGACGGCACGCGCACCGTCATCGCTGATGGCCGAGATATATGAACTTTTAGGAAGCGTATTTGGGTTATCAGCGCGTGCGCGCTGATAGCTACGTGTCACCATCAGCGCTGACGGTGCGCGTGCCATCGGCGTGAGACTAAAATCAGCCTAAGCGAGAGCTACCTGGCCTGTCTTCCCCGTTCAATTCCGAGGCAATACAGTATTATAGAACATATCTCATTGTGAGTTTCACGAAAACCTATTATCTAATACCTCGACATACCGCCTGATTAGGACAATCCCCTAGTACTCCTTACACGGCACGATGATTTCTTTGGATTGATCATGGGCTATCATAAACTCATGCATCCATACTTGTGGCAAACTTGATGTTTCACCAAACACAATAATTGACAGTCGAAACGATTGCAGGGCGATTTATCGTCCCCACCATGATTCAAGCCTTGTCGTGGCGGTGGCGCTCAGTAGGCGAAGCCAATTGAACCGAGGGGGATCTTTGCACTTTGAGGAGGAATCGCTCTTGGTACCCCTCTTATAAGAAGAGGGGACCTAAGAGCAACAGGAGGAGGCGCTTTTGCACACGGGGCAAGGGGCGAGGATGAGAACCTCACCCCATTGGACTGTCCCAGAGTCCGTGGGATTGTTGGTTAACTGGGCAACCCCATCTGTGGAGGTGGAGTTGGTGCCTTAGGGGGTTGACTTGCCGTCTAGGTGCCCTGATGACTGTTGTTCCGGGGCACCTCACCAAGGGCGGCACTGATGGCACTCACGGTGGTTTTTGTGGGTATTTTGCACTATCATGTGCCGAGAATCTCACACACCACTGGACCGGTGAAGGCGCGTAAATGCGTTTCCCCGCGTCAACAAAAAAATAAAAAATAAAAGGACGGTTTATCGTTCGATCTAAGAAGCCTTTTACTTGTATTCAAATCTGACAAGCTAATGTTACTGGTTTGTTATCGATAAAAGAACAACACATTTTTCAATTTAAACATAAATTAAAATCTCGTTGGCCGGTTATGTACCATGCAGTAATAGTGGTGGGTAGTTGTGGGGCAGGTGGCTGTCGATGTAGTCGTTGCGTCGTATTTCCTATTAGAATCGTGTTAGAGGCCTCTCTGTAATTGTTTCACGTTTAGGGTTGTCTCCATGAATACGAATATATGTTAGCGCTAATGGGTACAGTTTTTTTTTTTACTTTTCTGCGGGTATTTCGAAAATCTTAGTAAGAGGTAGTGACACGGTGTATTGTGGCTGCCGTGGTATCACGCTTATGTTACACCACAATCGAAAAATTATATATGACACGATCGTGAAAAATCTTCCTTCTTCCGGGTTTGGAACAAATAATACTTGAAAGTTTATGCTAATGTTCAAATGTATTATTTCGAATTGTCAAAAACAAATCAGCCCATACTTGGCACAGAGGCCTCATTTATATGGTACTGAGGATAAATTATACACGTCGTTATGGTAAAATGATTTAGATATCGAAATAGCCCCCCTAAATAGGAGGTTAATAACACATGGTTGTGTTATGGTCAGGTACCAATATCAAAATTCCTTCCTTTACAGGTGTAAAGCGATTCATGATCAGCAATTCGTAAGTGACGGGGTGACCCAGTCTTTTCGTTCCCCCTATTCCTCCCGCCGTCTTCCGATCTCAAGGTCCATCACCAGCGATTTGGCGTGCTCTCCGAAGTAAGGGGCATAACACCGCCAACTTCTCGACTTCAGACTGCTATTAGAAGAAAATAATGTCAACTTGCGGTTCGATCGAGGTTTTTCGGTGGTTTGAGGTGCTTAGCACTGAACCGTGAAGCAATCTAGAAACAGCATAACAGTCACATCACGGCTATGACGTGCAAGACAGGCACTTCCACGTGCCAGCCCACCTCAGCAATGTCTCAACTATAGCCTCAGCACTAACCCTTAAAAACCCTTTTATACGACTCAGCCCTACGCAAGTGGCTGCAGGTGCGAGGCGCCCACATACAATACACGGTCGTTTATCTGTTGACACTGTATAACGGAAATCACGGCCGGCCATAGAAAGTTCAGATTTTATTATTTCTTTATGTAACGAATTAACCATAAATTATGTAAATCATAGGCCAATCAACTGAGTTTTAAGCCACCTACGCGTCGTTAAAATATATTGAACACTTAGGCTAAATTGTTTTGAATTGTAAATATATTTCATAAGGTAATAAAAATCATTGATCAGGAGACAAAAACTACTATTGATGAGTTTTTTTTACTTAATTTATTGAAAAAATTGCCACAAGCCGACTTTATTTTTTAAGAGCATCAAAAAAAAAAAAAAAAGTTTATGCTTATCAAAATGATTTCATGTCTCTAATTTATTCTTATACTAACTTGTACTTGTGTATAAGTTAGTATAAGAATAAATTTGATTGTGTGTTATTAGACTATGGCATACACTGAGATTATATATTTGAAAATTGAACATAAGTCATAATCATAATTCAGTCGTAGCTTTTGTATTGCCATAATAATTCCATCAGTTACAAAGTGAATATGTTTTTAGGGAGAACTTTTTGCTCATGTAGTGCCGATGTGAAGGTCGTGTCTATCATCGCATTTTATGTGACAACTGCATGATTTACGACATTATAGACATAACTTCACTTCGAATGCCATGACATTCATGTTCAAGTCTTCTGCTCTGCCTATCGACATCCATTAACATCCGAAAGCCTAACAGTTATGGGCATGCGTTGCTCTCCGTAACCCTACCTCCCAAGTTCTAAGTTTTGTGTGTTGAAACCCGGCGGAGGTGTCGCGCAGTGTTATATCATCCTAAGTAAATAAATGTTAAATGAATCACATTACGAACCCCTGTAAGTGAATTGGCGTGCCTCTAATATCCCCTCGCAAAACTCGTTTTCAAAAACCCTGCAAGAAGACAACTCCACACACTTCTTCCGTCAATATGTTCAAAGCACTTTGCATTAACATACTAGAAACCACTAGATATTAGAAAATACATTCGCTATAAATATGAGGAAGTTGTATGTTAACACAATCTATGCATTACTGGTAATTATTTTCCAGTTGCGTGTAGGAAGTATCCCATTGCGCCGAGATGTCCTAACGCACTTCTAACACCTGCCACCTGCCGCGGTACTTTTAATGCTGTTAGTTACCATACCATATACATAAAGCCGACTTGAATTACGTCTTGCTTAGACCATAGACTAGGGATGTTCGAAACGGGCATTTAATACTGAATAAATAGGCAATATGTTATAGTAATTTGGGCCGAATTCCAGCCAGGCTAATCTCTAGAGCCTAGGCAGGAAAGCTGAACATTGTAATGCACAAAAGGAGACCGCATTACAACACTTTTTATTCCATCACTGTCCTAATCAGATGGGATGTTTGGGCACATTTGGACCGAAATCAGGAGGAGTGTAACTTGACGTTGTATTCGAGACGTTGGGGGCACGGGAGTTGTCACACTTCCGATCAAATAACACTGAAGTGTTATTATCGATTGATCTGGGAATCGAGATACTAAATTTGGTGGCTGACATTGTTTGTCATTAGACAAAAGAGGCAGTGAACTTAATAAATTTACCGTCACTATAAGTCTATTTCTCCTACCTCTAATTTCAGTAGCGGACATTAAACACCAGTTTGCAGTTGACATCCGCTTGCGAACTAGTTCCGACTCCACCGTCCCGATCTCCGTTTACGTTTTTGTTTAAACGTCATTTCTTACTTAGTACAATAACATTGTGGAAACAACTGCCTGCGTCTGTATATCCGTTCCGACATAACTTCAACCTTCAACATAAGGCATACTCATTTCCGTGGTGGCAGTGCGTCTGCAAGACGCTGCTTACGATGCCTGCTCGTTTTTCGCATATCTCATAAAAATAATTTGAACGCACCAGTACTCGTTACTCTATGCTCTTCCTATGTCTATGGGCGGGCATAGTCCTGTTGTTAATAGACGTGATTTGAGCTCCAACGCCACGGGCTGTAGACATGTCCGTCCTGTCACCTGCCCCGGCATTCCTTGCCGTGATTACGCTTACGCACCTTGCACTTACATTGCGTCTAGATTCTAACATTATTCTAACGTTAGAAATTTCATTTACCTTCCCGCTAACACTGATTGTCTGGTCGGCACGAGGATTATTCTAGCGTTAGAAATTTAATTTACCTTTACTCTCGGTCCTATTCATTGTTGTTTGCACATGGAAAATGTATCTTGGCTTTATTTTATAGCTATTCATCTCATATATATTAGTATATATTATTATATGTATTAAATATATATTATTATATGTACTCGCGAAAACATCGTTCAACCCGGGAGTAGGCGTTGCATAAATAACAGTTTCATGTTTTACTGTAGGGATATATTGGGACATATTATATGGTCCATCAGCTCCTGTGCGAGGTGTGTGATGATACGATGTTCGAGGCCAAATTATTTATTCAAGCAAGCACAAGTTCAGTAACCTGTATGTTCTGTACTGTGTGCTGTCAGAGACTGTTCCCAACAGACGAATATTTGAGGGTTATTACATCATTTTATTCTGGTGTTATTACATTATTACAAGTCCAGTATATAGTTTTATTTAGCTACACTCGTGTTACAAATACATGAGTATAAGTTGAAGCACCAAGAGTGTTACTTGGACCGCACTCTCAATCGATGTTTTTTTATTGTATTTTGATTTATTTGTGATGATATAATGATTCACTAATGCTTTGGAGGACTTTGAATTGGGCGGAATGCGGCATAAATATTAACGTCGAGTACCACTCACATCTTCATTTCGCCGACGATATCGTGGTGTTGGCTGAATCGTTTGAGAGCTTGCAAAAATTTTCCCGACGTATTCGCCTTAGGATGAACTTGGAGAAGACAAAGGTCATGTTCAACGAACACATTCTCCCTAGGCCGGTCAACGTCGATGGTGCTATTCTCGAAGTCGTAGACGAATACGTCTACCTCAGGCAACTATTCGAATTAGGTAGACATAACTTCGAGGAAGGGAGCCGATAGAAGAATTCAGTTGGGTTGGGCAGCATTCCGGAAGCTCCATCACAATCTCACGTCGCCTGTACCGCAGAGGCTGCAGATGAAAGTCTTCTATCAATGCGTTCTTCCCGTGGGCCTAAACATGGCCTCTTAATGTAGTACTGGTCTGCAAGTTTGCGGTAGCTCAATTGAACGTGCTACGTCGGGTGTTTCTATGTCCAGATAGAATTCGTAACGAAGTCACAAGGCAGTCAACTAAAGTATCTGATCTTGACGTTCTTTGAGAGAGGCCTATATCCAGCAGTGGACCGATAAGGGTTGATAGTGATAATGATGATATATCTTAAGCCAGTCTTTAGTTAGATATTTGGAAGTGCCACTGTAAAAACCTTACAAAATATATCATTTTCTACTTGATGTTTAATGCATCTCCAAATACGCAGACCGACAGATTAAAATATATACTTATGTTGCTTAAAGTCGTATTGATTACTATAATAAGCTCCCACATGCGTTTACGTTGTTTCACACGTACTAACTACGTGGTCACGACTCGCAGGCAAGAGGTAATTATAACATGATGTTTTTTTGGTATAGGGGGCAAACGAACCATCGGAGCCTTTCAACGACTACCGATGCTCATAAACATCTGCATAATTATGCCGATGCGTTGCCCTCCTTTTCACCTCCTCCCCCAATGGGCCACCGGCTACTCACACACCGCACACTTTACGGCAGTATCAAGTGAGCGAGAGGTAACTATCCGGTCGTGCCGGCCGCAATTCTCTTGTAATGTCTTGGTTCCTCCACAAACATCTCTCTCTTCAACAAACACGCAGACTCCTGACACCACCTGATCATTCTGATCACGGCTTGTCAGTTTTGGCCGGCCATTCGCGTAAACCTGAGATACCTATTAACATTCAAACACAACTCTTATCTATACACCTGTTAAACACTTTGTCTTAAATTATCTTATTAAAAAGTTTTGAAAAATTAAGAAAATTATAATGAAAATATGGTGCTATATAAAATGGTCGTTAAATTTGTGTGCGTGGGCGGCGACGGAGATGAAATATATTGATTGTTCACTATTTACATAGGACAGTATATATTTAAATGTTAGTGCCACTGAATTGTTGCGTAGATTATGTTACAGAATAAATATGTTTAGTTATGGTTCTTTTACTCTTGGTATATCTTTTTATAGTATAGGGGGATAATAGCAATCTGAGCCACGAATACAGACGCAAATCTGCCATTATTATTATGAAGATATGTTGCCCTCCTTTTTATCACCTCCAGTGGGCCATCTGCTACTCAGAAACCACAAGTAACGCGACATGGCTTTACGGGGTTGTCATGTGAACGAGAGGAACCTCCTCGATTATGTCCAATCATTTCGGATGCAATGCTGCACGACACTGCCTCTTACTAAAGAATTACTCTACAACAATATATTTAGAGTTAGACTGGCCAAAATAAATTGTGTTATTTTGCTTTTTCAGTTACTTCTGTCTCAGACGCAGATGCAGATGTCTATGACTGCAGTGCAATTGTTATTGAGATGTGTTGTCCTTCCACTTTCCTATCGAGCACAGTGTGTTATTCTCCCATTTTACTATCGAGCATAATGTGTTGTCCTTCCACTTTCCTATCGAGCACAGTGTGTTATTCTCCCATTTTCCTATCGAGCATAATGTGTTGTCCTCCTACTTTTCGCTCGAGCATTCTCCTCCCTTCGGGAGGGTCACCTGCATCTCACAAATCGCACGAAACAAGACAGACAATTTGCACACAATGCAATGGAAATCCATACTACGACCTCTTGGGGTTGCGTATGTGTGACGGCAAAGACATGAAAAAACGTTTAACTGTGGGGTCCGTCTCCCGGAAGCCTCACTGACGTAGTTCTGGCGTAGCCAAGGTATGGTAAAAGTTGATTTAGTTTAAACAATGTAACCGAACCTTCGTTTAACTCTTGAGTTGAGAGCTGCGTCTAATACACATATGTATTTCTGACATTAAATTTCAAAACGGATCGCGCCCCTTCCACCTCCATACTTTTCCCACCTCGTTGTGGAAGAGGGGTACAAAGAGCAGCGTACCAGCATTATATTTGTATCAGGATGTCTGGGTCCACGTGGGGCTACATGAGCCTTACCGCTGCGCCAGGGCTCGTGCGGTGGCGGGGGCCTGCAGTGTGTGCTGCAGCGGAAACTGTGCGCCGTGGCACAGCGTGTTCCGCGGTGGGTTTCCGCCTTTACCCCACTGCACATAGACGAAACAAACACGTCTGGTGTTCCCTACGTCATTATCATCATCATCAGCCGGACGGCGTCCACTGCTGGACATATGCCTCCCCCATAGAGCTATGACCATAAATACGGTCATTTTGTTTGTTAAAATGTTGGCCAATTCTAAAAAATTTCTGATCTGTAAACAAAATTTTCTATGATTTCTCTTTACGTAATGTTTCATTAGTTGTTTCGATTTTACCAACCTTTTCACACATTATTACTTTTTAATTTATCAGTTACGAAATGACCAATGCGCCTCTTATGGGCTGCTAGTCCTAAGACATCTCTTAAAATACGCGTCATGGTTCTTGGTTTCCCAAGATAAAACCTTTTGCTTCCGAACAGGTTTTCTTCCAATTCTTTCCCTTACTGCTTTGACCGCCTTTTTTCGTATGAACACTACGTGGACGACCAGATCTTTCTCTGTCAGAAACAGTGGAAGTCTCATTGTACTTATTAATAGCCCGGTACACAAACATTGGACTAATACCAAGTGTGTGGAGAGTTTTATACATTGAATTTGGCTCCATACCTACTTTGTGTAATGCAATCACAGCGATTCTGTTCTCTTTATCAACCCACTCCATTTTAGTATCGCAGAATATTGTACAATGTATTGGCGCCAAAATGAGAAAACATAATCGTATAAAAAAAGACAGATTCCAAATTCAAATATAACATTTTTATTTTCAGTTGTTACAGTATTTATGGCTAGACTTAGCGAAGTCTCTTTTATAGTGTACGAGGACAAACGAGCAATCGGACCTTCTTACTACTACATATACCTATGAAATGAACATTCGCAAAATTACTATGCCAATGCGTTGCCCTTTTTAACCCCCCCCCCTCCCAATGGGCCACCGATGAAAGGCGACGCCGAAGATGTCACTTTCCGGCGATATCATAAGAGCGAGAGGTCATCACTCGTACTCTACCAGTTCGTGTCTCAGTAGACATTTTTTATTTTTGTCTGCATCAGTATTCCGTAGGTGGGTGGCTGACCAGTGTGGGGATTCTGTACTCCCTAAAGGGAGATCCGTACCTTACTGAAGCCTCACGGAAGCCCTCAGCCGCCTTAGGCGGATGGGGTGAACCCGGATTAGTTAAGAACGTGATCAACTCGGCGACAGTCTGGGCCACAATTACGGGACCCCCAGACGAGCCGGCTGCCGCAGGGTAGTCGTCCGGCTCAGTCTTCTGACGTGTGAGAAAGGAAGGCTCCCAACCCGTCGAACCAGGGACGTGTTGGGCGCCATCAAGGATCCTGTAGGGAACGCTCTTAGCGTCGAGGTAACGAAACAGATATTATCCGCTAAGTATAGGAAGAGGTACTGCCATGCATGGTACATGACACTACATCCTCCTAAGCAACGGAACTTAGCCTGCACGACCGGAGGATCGCTCATCGCTCACTTACGTAAGGTGACTGCGCCGCTGTCCCGTTTTGCGCGCTTTGTGAGTAGCCGGTGGCCCAGCCTGGCACGAGAAGGTTTGCTTGTACATATTTTCTTTTTTTAATTGTACAAGGGGGAAAATGAGCTGTCTTGCGACCCATAACGCGTAATTGTTATGAAGATGTGTAGATACCCTTTCCTCGACTCCTTTGCTGGGACACCTGGGCCACATAAAACGCCACAGCATACTCTGACACTATGCTCAATTAGGATGTAATTGGTCGAAATTCCCAATCAAATGATTAGTCAAGTATTAATTGAGGGGTGATTAGAAATCATTATAAGACTCTCACTATTTTCATAATGGTTTCTTAACGCGATGAGTGAAGAAAATCTCAATTCTTCAGCGCAGGTTCTATGGAAACATCCAGTAGAAGTAGCTCAGTATACTTTTTAATAATTTTATCAATGTATAGCCACCATTATACAGCAATATTATAAAACGAAGTCTCCGAAAAATGTGTGTGAGATAAATTTCCTTAAAATCTACTCAACAGATTTTCATGCAGTTTTCTAACATATACAGAGCGATTCTTGAGAAATGTTTTTATGTGGGTACGAGCCCCCCAGTCATGGTCCTCTCCATGAGCCAAACGTTCTCGTCAGCCTCCAGGCTATTTTAGCCACCGCGCGCGAGCTGCCCCAGACGTCAGATTCGGGGGAGGAGGGACCTCTCGGTTCCTCTGGCCATGATAATAACTGTTAAGCTAGCTGTTACAAACACTCTCATAACGGGAAGCATCTCTCCCAATTAACCTAGAAGATAAAATGTTTCGCTAGTCCGATGAACTATAGAGGCGCGAGCAATAGCGCCGCTAACCTCCGAAAAAAAAAGCATCTCTCCCACTTTTGACGACCGGCTGGCTCAGTTGGTAACTTGGCGGTTAGTCCAAGGTCATGGATGTTTATGTATGTATTATATGTATTTCTATAATAAAAAATGTTAAGTATATACAATTTCTTAAATATATAAAAATATTAAGTATATTGTCCGTTGTCTAGTACCTGTAACACAAGTCCTTATGGTACTTAGCACAAGGCTAGGCTGACGTGGTGTTATAAGGCCGCGGATATTGTTATTATTATCTGCTGGTGAGACCGGGTCGGTACATTCATAGTAATCCGATGCAACTGTTGTGGGGCTTCTTTTCGCTTCCACATTATAAGTTCAGATCCTGAAAAAAAAGAGAAAGGTTTTAGGAACAATTTAAGCCGGCGCGGATCGCTAGTAAAGAATAAACCGCAAAAGCCGCAGAACATAGAGGCTGTTATTACTACTTTGTATAAAATTGCAAAATGAAGTCGTGCAACTGTCGTAACAAAATCCGTCAATTAAAAGTACCGTGACCACAAAGTATTAAATACACTTTAATATTGACACCTCTTAAATGCACCGTCACTTTTATCTGTATCTTGTCTTCGTATCGTATGTTACCTTGTGGTAACTACGTTGTTATCTACACAGCTACAAACCAAGAAGCAACATAGTTACGATTACCGACTTCGATTGGGCCAGAGAGGTATGTAGAATCCTGACCGATCTCGATCCAACGGACTTGAGGTTTTAACCTTTTTCATGACTTACTTTTTAAATTTCTCGACTCCTAGTAGTTTCAAAGTTAGGAGTGAAAAAATGAAGATATTTTTTCCTTCAAATATTTTCATTTTTAGGGTTCCGTAAATAAAGGGTAATAAATGGAACCTTATTACTAAGAGTCCGCTATCTGTCTATCCGTCGTCACCAGGTTGTATTTCAAACAACCGTGATAGGTAGAGAGTTGAAATTTTCACAGATGATGTATTCGCGTTGCCGCTATTACAACAAATACTAATGAACAGAATGAAATACATGAGACCTGATTATTAGATGTACGGAGCCCATCATGCGCAACTCCGACTCATGCTCGGCCGGTTTATTTAGACAAAAAATTTAGACTAATTTTCTAGATGCTACTAATTTGGAATACGTTTTAAGGCGAAGGGTTAAGGATTCGTGTAATATTTGGGGTTTGTTTAATTATCATCGCAACATCAACACGCTTTATAGGTCTACTTTTGGACACGTTTATTTCTATTTCAATAACCAACTATAACTAAGTGCACGCATATAGCTACAGTTGGTCGTTCTCCAATACATATGAATATTGCACACCCCACCCAGTACTCAAGCCGTCATCTGGTATTCGTGTGGCCTATTGGAGGGGTAGACGAAGTACGGCAACGGGTCTCCAAAATCCACGCAGAGAAATATCTTTATCTTTCGAGAGATAGAGTCAAACTCTAATAATTATATCTCGTTTAATATCTAATAATTACATTGATTCCGATCTTTTCTGTTGGCTGTACCTACGCGCGGGCGCCAAGTTTCGGTTTCTGCGTGTCGACTGGTTTGTGCAAAAACACAGCCGGAATTCGACATTAGAGGCGGTAATTCCGCGTTTGGCGACGACCGGCCAAGGAATGCCGCCGCTGGAAAGATTTATTGAGATCCCACAAGGCTGTTCGGTTGGACCAGATACATATTTACCATGCCCTGCCTTATAAATAGATCATTATATATTCGTGTTTTCTTAAAATTTCATTTCATTTAGATGTTTACTTCATTACTTGAGTATAAGCTCGAATAAAAACTAAAAATATTACACTAAAACTATTCAGTAATTTCATTAAAGAATATTACATATATATTAAATTACAAAGACAGTCATTTCTACATAATCAATAATCTTAACTAAATAATTTTTAACATTTAATTTTATGTGCAAAATATTTTGCACATAAAATTAAAACCACTCTTGAAGTAAGATAGTGTTGATAAAGAAGTAGGGCCTTGCTCCAATGTAACCTAATGGGGTCTTCACGACAATGTAACCGAATGGGGTCTTCACGACAGTGTAACCGAATGGGGTCTTCACGACAATGTAACCGAATGGGGTCTTCACGACAG
>JAFELO010000050.1:220433-251655 GCA_017140195.1 Eumaeus atala | reverse complement strand
TGGGGTCTTCACGACAGTGTAACCGAATGGGGTCTTCACGACAGTGTAACCGAATGGGGTCTTCACGACAGTGTAACCGAATGGGGTCTTCACGACAGTGGACACAGCACTCGTCACAGTGACATGTTGTCGCGTTTTAGGCGATTTGGTTTCCGGGGACCCATTCGAGGAGAGTAGGACAGGAGAGCAAAACGTCTGCATAAAAATTATGCAGATGTCTATGAGCATCGATTGTCACCCAAGGCTTCGACTGCTCGATTTCTCCCTTTTATTTATTTATTAAGGAATTTATGTACATAAAACATTTTTTTAAACGCTGAAACAATGATTGGCTGGTACAAAGGTACAGGTACGTCTTACTATATAATAATCCTCAGGATGTACCTGCACCGAGTGGTTCACAACTACAGGCACCAGACATCGTGTCTGTATTTTGTGCTATAAAACCATACATTCACAAAAAATATGTATCTGTGAATTGTATAAAAACGTGTCCGATATTAATTTATGTCCCAATTGCCAAACACAAACACACTTACGTATCCACGCAAATACACACACACTCACACACTCGCTTACAGGGGTACTCACAAGTACTACTTACTGTAGAGTAACTTTTATAAGTAACAACAAAGTCCTTTTTTACTCAACTGTGTCAGATGAAATGTAATGTTTTACGAGAGTATTTAGGTATATATGATTGTAGATTTCTATGTCCTGTGCTGAAGCCTAAAGGGTTTGTCGGACTTTCACGTATGACGTGTCATTAGATTCATCTTGATAATGCGTTATATAGTAACAAAGGGTACATTAATAAAAAAAATTTTTACCTAACGTGTTTTTTCTTACCGAACAAAATGGCGATTCCAAAAATGTATATAACTTTTTTATTTTGTAGTTTTAATTTAACAGAATCTAAAACATATATGAAATAAAAAATAATGAAAACTAAATGAACAAAAAAACCCGATTGTGACTTGAAAAGAAAAAAAAAGATTCGGGACACATTTAGAATCTTGGCAAAAATACTTTTGATAAATAATGAGACCCGAATGTAGACGCCTTGTTTTTTTTTCTTCTCATATATTTCTAATAATGTCATAATATTCCTGTAGTATTGTATTTTTACGTCTTCTTTTAGTAGTTAAGGAAGAGCGATGTGTGCTGGAGTCCTGGTACAGGCACAACTTGCCTGCTGACATTTAGACTTGTATCGTTACACAAATAAATATTTTTATTTATTTATCTCTTTAATTGCCATTTTAGTTAAAAGCAATCATAACTAGCTCGCGCCTTATGGAAAACTATAGGCAATATTAACAAGGATGAAAACATTATTTTTTATTTTCGGCCGCTTCAAACAATTTACTAACAAGAACATAGATTCTATTTGTGTTTGTTACTTTGTACATTTTTGGTACAGAGTAATTTATTAAGATTCAAGTATAGAAATGAGGCTAATTAATACTTGTTAATTAATTTTATCTCACAAAAATTTTCAATAAATAATATTTATTAATAATCTGATTATACTTTATAATTAGCAACGATTCGCGCCCGAAATCGTTAGTACTAATGGTATGATAAATTTTGTTCAATACAAATAGCCACAATTACATTCTACTAACGCCATCTATTATCTAATATAATAAAATTATCCACACACCCTTGCTTCGTTCAGTGTGTACATAATTGTAGCCATTCGATCTGTTAAGGCTGGACAAGCGCCGCCAATCAGTAGTAGGTCCCTCCGAAAAGAAAAAAAATTATGTACATAATTATGTCCGTTTAATTTTCTCTTATAGTACAAGGGACCAATCGAGCAGTCGGAGGTTTCTGATATGGTTTCTGTTATGAAGACATGTCCTCCATTCCTCCAATGAATCACAAACCCAATAACCACTCGAAACGCGACAACATAGTCATTTGGGGTATCATGTGAGGATGAGTAACATAACGCTACCTCTTACTGAATTTACCGAGCCTGGTGTTTGATGATATATTGATCTGTATTACTATAGAGGATACTAGGATAACAGAAAAGCGAGGCAAAGCGGCTGCTAGTTGACCCGACTCGGAATACTGGCACTATTACTCTGTTTCTACATTAATATTTTTTTATAATATAGGTTTGCAAACGAGCAATCAAAGCCTCTGTACGACTACCGACACGCATAATTTTACCGATGCCTCCTCTACCCAATGAGTCACCGACTACTCTCAAGCCACTGGAAATGTGACACCGAAGATGTCACTTTACACCGGTATCATTTGTGCGAAAGGTACCACCACGGTCGTGCCTGCCCAATTCCGGTGCAATGCAGTAGTGAGTGCAGCATGGCAGTAGGGAGCCTTTACTAAGGTCGAAGTCTGGCGCACCCCTACGAAATCCACTCCAATCGGGTGAGAGTTCATAAAACAGGTTTATACAACAAAACAATGATCCTGTCGCCGCTCTACCGTTTGTTGGTTTGATCTAGCGGCGCCAGTTCTTGTGAATGTGGTTCTAGAAGTGTAACTGGCGGTTGACCAAGTCTCAGTAATATTTGTCAGCTTGGAACTGCAACTGATAATCACCAAGTCTCAACTTTTTTTTTTGTTGACGCAGGGAAACGCATTTACAAGCCTTCACTGGCCCTTGAACCATGGTGGGGGACCAAGTCTCAACTATCTCAATCTCATTCAAATATGAATTATTTAACGAAATCATATAATTCTAATCAGACCAAATCAAACAGATAAATATATCCCAACGATTAAACAATAAGCACGTAAATTTGCCACTTTTTTTCAGTTATCAATTCCATCGGCCGTTTTATTTATGTGTTGGTCAGTGTAAGCAAATTTATAAATGAAATACCATATGCGAGAGTAGTAGCCGCGGCGACGGCCAGGCGCTCGAACACCTGCGCATGCGCATCTGGCAACTAACATTCTAAAATAACCTTTATACCATGAGAATATGGAATATTTTTCAACGAAACAGGCTCAAAGTCTCATTAAGAATCACGGACAGAGCAAACAAACTATTCAAAACTCTGTACCTTTACCAGCAAAGTTGGATTTCACGGCCAATTGCCGGAGATTCCTCACAGAGAGTTATGGACGTGGTCATTTTTTATGTTTTCTTAATCTCGGAGCGAACGCGATTGCGAGGGCAATGTGAAACAATTCTTCTCTTATGGAGACATTGTTAAAGATCTCCTAATGCTCTATCTATATCGCCAGCCGGAGGATGTCCACCTCTGGACAAAAGACTTTCTAGTCTTACTATTTGGAGCATTCAGAGCATTTTCGCAACTACCGACGCTCATGGACATCCGCACAATTGCTGTGCCCATGCGCTGTCCCTCTCTCGTAGTCCTCCAATGGGCCATCGGTTAGTTCTAAACCTCATGAAACGCGACACAAAAAACGTCACTTTAATGTATGAGCGTACCTCACCGGTCGTTCCTGTACGATTCCGCTGAAACGCTGCATGATACTTCTGCTGACTAAAAAGGTCTTTTCTAAAGAGTTTACAGTCGCCCCTTGTGGAGGCGGTGTTGGCCCTTTAAGTGTCTCAGCCGTGGAAAGACCCTGATGGTTTGTAGTTCCGGTATACCTCACCAAAGGTTACGTGTACCCCTATACTACTAAAAAAAACTTGATTTGTTTAAATAAATGTTATGCAGAGCCGTTGAGCAGATGGGCCTACCCCAGGTTTAGGAACTTGTGTTGTTCATTGAGTACCACTGATTTTCATAATCATCGTGTGAATGAATGAAATGAGCGAAACATTCTTTTTTATTTTCATTCATTCATGAATAATTAAGAAAACGTACATTTAATGAAACACAAAAAGCTACCTGAACTGTCGTAATAAAAAGTCCTTGATTGTACATAAATATAGTGTTTTGCAAAGTCAACGTTACGCACAAGAATGAGTGGTTCTTACAAAGTGCATAATTTTATATATTAGTATATTTGTAAATCAACGCTTATTAAGTAATTTCTTTAATGTAACCTTTTCATCGTCATCTTCAATTGTCACCGTTGATTTACAAAATACCGTAACGACTGTGCAGATGCATTGCCTTCCTTCCCTCCTCCTCCAATAATAAAAAAGAAATCCTTTTTTTAGTCAGTCAGTGCGTATTTCTATAATGGACACGTTTCATCACCAATATAGAAGTAAAGCCAAATATCGCTCTTAAGATAACCTCGTTGTTGATTGCCGTGCACTAACCAGTCTGATTTATTGATATAATGACATCAACATTGCTGATGATAGCCACAAGGCCATAGCGACAACTTATACAAAGTTTTGATTACGACATTGGCGCCTCCATAGCTCAGGGGTTAGAGCACTGGTCTTGTAAACCAGGGGTCGAGAGTTCAAATCTCTCTGGGGGCAGACAAATGTGTGCTTTTTTGTTTATCAATAAATATTATATTACATATTCTCTTGAAAAAATAAAATTTTATGGGAAGTAAATAAAAATCCATTTTTGTATTCCTTAGTTATGACCAACATTAGCTTTCTTTTATCCTTTACAAAGACGGATACGATAATTCAATATTTAGAGCAGTTTATTTGGTAACTAATAGACTATAGATATAAAAAATAATAAAAATGTTACGTACTTTTTTTTAAAGAAATAAATTATATAATAATTAAAATATTTAAAAAGTTATCATAATGTCAGTGTTAAGAAAATATTGTTAATAATAATTAAAAACTTAAAAAGAGTTCCAGTCCGAGTAAGCCCCATTTGGTTAGGCCAAATTTGCCTTTACAACATTGCCTATGCTCTGAGCAACGCTACGGACCCGGTTTCGCGCAGGTTTCCTCCCCTACGAAACCAGACCGGCCTACATCTTCATGATGTGACGCTTTCCGCCCTTTCTCCGGGGACTTTCCACAGGGTGAGGGAACCATATAGGTTCAGAATGTAACCCCGATGATTGAACTGGTCGGAACTCCCATTGGTTTACAGAATGCCAATGTATATATAGCCTGAAGACCGTTAAACTCTGATAGTGCGATTCAGCTTTAATGATATATTAAGTACTTATTTGTGTATTTTGTTATCATAAATTAATCAGTTCCGTAGAAAGAATATCATTTTTAATTTAAATAATTTCACTTTTCATTTTATTGGAATAGTAATTTAAATATTCTCAACAGAATTGTCAAGCACGCAGTTTATGACACAGCGCCATCTATCGCGCCTACCTTGCATTAAACATGGTGAAAATGTTTAACGTTTGATCTTTTTCACTTAAGCAAGCTAATTTTAACTAAAATATTATCACCATCAGTACCCACGTATCGAACACTTTTGTTCTAATTACAAAATTTAGGAGTGCCATTAAATGCAAGAGTAGGCATAAATTTGTATGTATTCATAATTTGTTTTTGTCTATTACTGTGTGTATTTTTGTAGTACCGTACAGAACACGATTAGCATAAATCGATTCGTCAATCGTTTTTATCAATATTTTGATATAGCAGTCTAGAGTAAGAGATTGATTACATAGTGTTCGACAACAAATTATAATATCATTACTTTTATATGTTTTAACGACTGGACATAACTGTTTCATCGACTTCACAGTGGACGGAGACTGGAAACATGTCACACACCCAAAGACAAGTAGAAGTAAAAGGTCAATAATTTAATATTAACATATAACTTATTTGTATACATCTCCGTGGTGCATAGCAGCTGGGCCTCACCTGGCTGCCCTCTCTTTTCTTGACTTGTATAAGGCATTGCAACCTTGTACTGGCCCCACTTTGATTAGGAAGGGATAATGGAATTACTTCCTACTCTTACTTACTTCTGAGCAAAATTCGTTGCGGGTTCTAAGACCGTTTCAGCTTTTACATCGGGTTCCCTTGCGATCATGTCAACGGTTTTATAGTTGATGCCGCTGTCGATCCAGGAGTGGTGGCAAGGAGTCGGGGACCAAGCCCGTTAAGAAAAAATAGATCAATAATTGCTTGTTGATTATAAACTGGACATTTTCAATAACCTCTAGTAGCTTGGCAAGTTAGGCCTCTTACCTTTTTATATATTGCAAACGAGCAGTCGGGGTACCTTCTGATGACTACCGACTCCCATGAACATACGCATAATTGCTATGCAGCTGTCCTCCTTTCGGCTGCCATGCAGCATTGCACTAGCTCTTCCTTAATACCTTGACCTGGGGTAGGCCCACTACCTACCTGCTCAACGGCTCTGCATTACATTTAATTAAACAGATCAAGTTTTTTTTAATAGTATAGGGGAACACTAATCCACCTCCGCCCATGTTCCTACCCATATCTCAGTATACGGAGCGAAGTAATGAAGGACACCTCCTCCCCACCTCACCCCAATGGGTCCCCCGGATTATAGTTTCTTGTTTCTGGCGATGCTCGCATTTATGCGCCATCTCGCGGCACATCATAACAGTACTCGAATGCCCACTAAACCCGCCGCGAGTGCAATTAGTAGCAAAAAGTAAAACATGATTTCGCTCATTTCATTCACTCACACGATGATGAATAAATGGCCAAAATCAGTGGTACTCAATGAACTGGTTTCCCACAGTTGCAGGCGAGCGGTCACGGGGAGGATATCCTCGCCTCGCGCCATCGCCCGCGCTACTCTGCCGTGAAATTGCCTCTCACAGCTAATTCGACAATCAATGTTCGCTATTAAAGGCTTATTGTGTTAAACTACAAGTGGAATTTGACCTTGTAGTATATAGGTATCGCTATATTTCAAGATCGACGAAATAACAATAATTTTTCTTTGGCCGTCCAGATGAACCGATAATTACCGATACCCATAAATATCTACATAGAAGTTTCGATATTATTCTCCTCGTATCTCTGCGTTCTTTGATGAGATCAGGTTCTTATATCACTAGCTGCTCCCCTGGCTTCGTCTGCGAGGTTTACAGACAAAATAACGAGTAAACATTAGTATTCCTAAAGTTAGTGTATGTTTTTGATACATAACTTACAACATTGCCAAGTTTCATTAAAATTCGTTTAGTACTTTTGGTGCGATTGAGTAACAAATGTCCATAAACAAAACTTGGCATTTATAATATATAAGCTGTTATATGTTATAACACTATAAGCTGTTAATATAAGCTGCGGTGTATAACAGTGTCCCCGTCATGGTTCAAGCCTTGTCGTGGCGGTGGGGCTCAGTAGCCTGAGGTGAATCGAGAACAGCTTGGGCGAAGCCAATTGAACCGAGTGGTATTTTTGCACCCCTCTTATAAGAAGAGGGACCCAAGAGCAACAGGTGGAGGCACTTTTGTGCAGAGGGCAAGGGGCGAGGATGGGAACCTCACCCCATTGCAATGTCCCAAAGTTAGTGGGGTTGCCCTTTGGTGCACGACATCCCCACCTGCCTAGACCTAGAGATGTCCTGATGATTTGTTGTTCCGCGGCACCTCACCAAAGGCGGCACGCACTGGTGGCACTCGCGGTGGTTCCTGTGGGTATTCCACACTATAGTGTGTCGCGTGCCCCACACACCACTGGACCCCCAGTGCCAGTGAAGGCGCGTAAATGCGTTTCCCCTCGTCAACGAAGAAAGAATGTCCAACAGTTTAGTGAGGTTTTATCAACCTGTATCCTGGAATGGCACATTCTTTTTCTGTTTTAATATTTAACTTTATTTGTACTTGTGATTTCTTCAAATTAATTACTGTTTGTGTGTTGTTAAAGCCATATGTAAACTTGTATAATTAATGCATGCAGTTTATTATGTTGGTGTTCAATAAATAAGTATATGTCGCACATGTGTCAAGATGTTTACACAGTCTGTGTTGTGATGACAGCTACGACAGGTGATGCCCGTGTTAGACTCATGCAATAACGGCCCCGAAGACCACGAGATGAGGATAGCTTGGGACTGTGCCTCAGTGATGTGTTACAGCTTGCCATCATACACGTAACACTTCTCAGCTAGAGTCCATCTCTGAGGACGGTCACACACCGCCATATGTCATCCTGACGTAACACATCAACACATATAAGCAAATGAAATCGTCTGTCGTTCTGAACGTCGTATCAACATCAACACCTTTTTGCACTTGTATAAGTTATCACCCACAGCAGCTCCGATTTGTTTGTAATAAGCATCCGGCTAGCGTCAAGCTGTCCTCTATCCCCCTTCCCGCAATAGAGTTTTTAATAATTTCACAAATTCAGGCGTATAACTCATGTGAGTTGGAATGAACCAATTCTTAAGTTAATGCAAGTGTCTATCGATGATGGTCATTACACGGCCTCATCTGCTCAACTGTTACTACTTGCAACTACGCAAGAAGAGCCAATTAACAGCCCAGAGAAAATTGGGTCGGTTAGGTTTTAATTGGGCTTTAGCAATGTAAAATAATCATTAAATCAAAAAGAGCAACCATAGTCATCACTATTGAACATCGTTTCAAATCGTCGCAAGTTTCTCAATAACATTTAAAAGCGGAACGTTTCTGCAACTGGCCCATGAAACAGCTCGATCAAACATTTGACAGGGCGAATGTATTTACAATTCTGTGTATGTTACCGACCTATAACTGTGGACTGTGGAAAGTAAGCGTGGACGCACACGACGTGAAAAACGTTTGTTCGTATATTTATAGTATTTGTACAATATTCCGTGTGCACGACGTGTGAGGTGGATTTTAACGTGTTTTTCTTTTGTTTTCCCGTTTCACACGCGTTAGATATGTGTACGGTGGATCAGTTTATATTGTTTTTATTTTATTAAAGAACTTTATCGCTGTGCGACCACATCACTCCATAAGTGCACAAGTTTACATAACAAATAACTAAGGGAAACACTGATTTCTAAACTTAACGTATACAATTTAACAAAAATTTTAATTCCTTCCGCCGATGGCATTGCCCAAATTGTATTGAGTAGACTAATATGGTTAATTCTTGTTCTATTAATATGAGCCACTCTAAATGCTTCACTTCGGGAACATTCCATCGCAGCATGCTGTACATCTTCGGTACTACCACACTGAGTTTATATTCTGTAGATTGGTGATGTGATAATGTAGTTTCGGGAACATTCCATCGCAGCATGCTGTACATCTTCGGTACTACCACACTGAGTTTTTATTGTGTAGATTAGTGATGTGATAATGTAGTTTTCTTTTGTTTTTCTTGCTCGTTATTTTCCGGCCAAATTTTTGATAAGATGCCGATGTGTTGCCGAACGATCAATGTGTACGAAGGTTTCTGAGTAACGCTCAATTATTAAAGCAAAAGTATCATTTTGAGTTTAGTAGAGGCTTTAACCATCTTCCTATAAAATCTCAAAAGCTGCCTGTCTGTACGTGATCAATTATTTCGAAATCTACGTAGAGGATTTTCATGCGATTGTCACCTAACGCTAGAGCTATTCCCGAGTAAGGTTTAAGTGTATGATTTGTTAAGGTCACAATCTGTTATTCACGGGCGAAACGGGGATGGTTCGCTAGAATCTTAATATTTATCACAACTTGCCGGTAAAATATAGCATGAGTGCTGCTGATGTTTGTAGCTTTATGTTAGTCAAAAAATTTGTATATTTGGATCAGTATTCCCGATGGTTACTCCCTACAAACAAACAAAGTTAGAAATTTTACATCTTTATTAAACATGAGTCTGTGGCCGCGACTTCGTTCACGTACTTCCTATGTTCCAGTTTTTAAAACAAATCACACATTGTATCACGCTCAGGCCTATTAGCTACACATAAAAAAAAGTACCTGTCCAATAATTCCGGAGATTAGCATGCTGAAATAGATTTTTTTCCAAAAATTTCTTCTCTACTGTTTCATTATAAACCACAGCAACATATCTTCATGCCAGTTCCCTAATGGGACGGAAGAGAGAACGGAGTGCCACATATCACTATCCTTACATATTACTTTCCATATCAGTTATCACCCTATTTATTTTTTTATAAAAAATATTTAATGCACAGACATCAGTATAAGTGTAAACATAGAAAAGGATATTGGAGGTAACATTTTCAATTTCTACTGTAAGTAGTAAGGGAACACAAATGTGGACTTTAGCCAGATCGTTAAAAAATCCGGATCGACACAACTGTCCGTGCTATTGTGACGATCTGTCTATCTTTTAGCATATTGTCTATTAGCAACATCCAGACATGCCGATAGATGCGTTCCGTGATACTAATTGTACACCACATGATACCCGCCACTGCAGCAATCCGCACATTAAAATATAGTTACCATTATATAGGCAGTTAAACAGCGCTCCAGAACCAGGTCTCAATCTAAATGTATCGATTTATCGGCACACAGTTTACACAATCCGGTATATTATCTGCGGAGCAGTCAGTCGTTGTTAAACGTTTGACGTCAATTATGTGTTTATTTGTATTTTGTGAACTAAACACATAGGTGTTTGAATGACGAATGCTGTACCCAGTCGGATGTTCTGCAGTCCATGAATCTCTTACTCTCTAATGTTCTATCTTATATATGAAATTCTCGTGTTACAATCTTAGCTAAGTCACTCCTCCAAAACGGCTTTACCGATTTTTACCAAATTTTATATAAATATTCAGTAGGTCGGAGCATCGGCTACTATCTATTTTGCATACCCCGAAGTGATAAGGGTTGTTCACCCAACCCAGCAAAACAACGTTTGCCTGATGAGCTAGTATCTCCTGTATACGTCCCATTGAGGAGGCCGGTGAAAAGGAGGGCAACGCATTCGCATAGTAGTTATGCTGATGTTCATAGGAATCGGTAGTCGTAGAAAGGCTGTGATTTCTCGTTTGTCCCCCTATGTTATAAAAAATAATAACATTCAGCATCGGCGAAAGTAAATTATTAAAGTTGGGGGAAGGGAGGGGGACAAGGAATTTTAAAACTTCTACCCCCTTGGTAATGAAATAAGGATTGAAAGTGTGTATTGAAGTCGGTCATTTTTTCCTGCTGGATATAAGCCAAGACCAAAGAGCGTCGTAAGTCACTACAAAAGTTTGTACAAGTCACGTAACATATACAAACTTTTGTATAATACATAACGCTGGCGATCCCGGCGGTTTCACGTGATGATGACAGGTACTATACACACTATCCTTCCTCGGGAGTCGCTCTATCGATTTGTGAAAACCGCATTGAAATCCATTCAGTAGGTTTTTAGAAAATCGATCACATACGCACAGACAACTATTGGGACTTTCGATTTCTTTATAAGATGATTGATAAAGCCTCCCATAAAGTCAAAGTGATACTTTCGCAATAAAAAGTGAGTGTGACTCAAAAATCTTTGCACACATTGCTCGTTCGTCGCAACACACCGGCATCTTGTTTTATAGTATAAAAGAGAACAGATCAGTAGGATAGTGGTGTTATAGAGTAATTACTAAGTCAGATGTTTGCTTGAGTCATACCGTCCACGGCACTAGCTCTCATAAGGAAGTTTGACATTACACGTAATACCTGCGCAGGCGCCGCCACCTGCCCAGCTTCCCACGGTGACTCACCCAACTCGCCCACAGCCGAGTTTTATTTTTATAGCAACTGGTACTGGTAAACGCTAACTGTACTGCGTTTTAAATGAGAACCTTTATATTGATAATTATCTTGATTGTCTCAATGGCTTCACAGGTTTACTTAAGGTTTAGTGGTAGCGCAATGGGCCGGCACGTTAGTTATTTCGCTCACATGATACCTCCGCAAAATGACATCTTCGGTGTCACGTTTCTTCGGTTTGTTAGTAGTCGGTAGCCTATTGGGGGTAGGAGAAAAGGATGTCAACGTATCGGTATAACAATTATGCGGATGTTCTTGGGCGTCGGTAGTCTTGAAATGGCTCCGATCCAAAGTTTGCCCCCCTTTATTTATTTACTATAAAAAAAATATCTGATCAGCATAGCAACCACGTCCAATGTTTGATATGCCGTCCTTGATATTGTGCAACACCAAAGCAACAGTTCTTGGTGTTGTACAACTTCAAAGCAACAGTTCTTGAAACTGTACAACTCCAAAGCAACAGTTCTTGAAACTGTACAATTCCAAAGCAACACTTCTTGAAACTGTACAACTCCAAAGCAACAGTTCTTGAAACTGTACAACTCCAAAGCAACAGTGCTTGATATTGTACAACTCCAAAGCGTAAGCTTGTCTGTATGGTGTAGCGGAAATAGATGAAAAAATTAAAACCGAATCAGGCTATTGAATCAGTTAGCGTTAGATAAGTATTAAGATTGCTCAAGTTTAAATTATGACTGCGAGATTAGCGGACGCAGATCATTTGATTTCGTCTCACACCTGTTCGTAGTTCCCACACTGTGTTACACAATGAACGGGTTTTTTACTTGCAATATTTCTTTACAACTCCAACTATATTTTACCATCGGGTTACGTTTTATGATCTTTCAGAGCTGATCTAGTTAAATTCTGAGGTTGCGTCTCGCTCTCATGTTTATTTCTAACCAGAAGAGTATATCAGAAGCATTATATACGGTACTAACTGTGGACTACGTACGAGACCACGCATTTATTATTAAGTACATGAGCTGAGGATAGTAAGAGGTAGTACTATGCTGTATTGCAGCGGGATTGGGCAGGCACAATCGGCGAGGTGCCACTCGCATGACATCGGTTACATGATGCCAATTTGTCGCGTTTCGTAAGTAACCTAAAGGAGTGGAGGAGGAATGGAGGACAACGTATTTGCATAACTATTATGCGGATGTTTATAGGCGTCGGTAGTTAAAAAAAGATCCGTCTGCTCGCTTGTCCACCTGTAATATATATATAAATAAAAATATTACCAAGTTTCCGGGAAGTAATTTCCCATTTATAACATTACTAAGATGTCGTTTAGACTTGTAATTGTCGTATAGATATTTAAATATGGAATAATTTAAAATAATTTGTAACACGTCATTTCTTTCTTAAATACATTTTATTAAAATATAAAGTTGCAATTAAACAACAGTTCGATGTTCAAAGAACTCGGAACCTTCACCCATCACTTTGGAGTGACGAATGTAGTTAACACTTAATGAATTAAAAAAATAGTTACATTATGTTATCTATTTTTTTTGTGACAGTCACAAGAGATAAATTTTATTATCAATAAATGATCATAGTCTAATTTAATATTGTTAATATTATTAATCAAAACAGATGTTTACAGCGACCTTAAGTTAATTAATTTTAAACATATTTTTACCCAGAAGACAAGGGATATTTATGAAAAACACGTAGAACACAAATAACTGGAACAATTGTCTTTTGAGTCATGTAAGTAATTAACATTCCAAATAATTTTTGATAGGAAATGAGCCAAGACTTCGCCCCTCTAGAACTTCCGCACTGATTACAAATCAAGATAAAAATAAATACATTTTTAGTTTTATGATTTGCATGTCAGCTTGTTCGCAAAAAGCAAGATTTAGAACGCGTAGCGGTATCGTGGCCGTCCGCGCTGGATCCAGCCTCCACCTGTCCGCAGTTCCCACGGTGCATGTGTCAACTTGTCATCATACGACCTGTACTGACATTTAAATGGGCCTAATAACGTGCATATATTTATCGCAACTGTTATATATATATACTAGCTGACCCGGCGAACTTTGTTCCGCCTTAATGGCAATAAATAAGCAGATTGTGTTTTTTTTTATTGGAAAAAATAAAAAAATAAAAAATTAAATAACTACATTAATCATTCATTATTATTTCTGTATCTCAGTACATAGGTTGCTCTTCACTTAAGTACCCTGTGATACACGACATTTTTTGTTTTATTGTCAGACGCAAGAACAAACAACGCAGATGGTCTTCGGACCCGTGAACATGCCACGTATAATTGACCATGGGAAAAACATGGATGTTCTAGATTTAAACCACAAACTTTTAAGGATTGGCCTTGTGATTTGTTGATGGTCATGGCAAATGCAAGACGTATCGGAAATTGAAGTCTTTTAAATTCAAACGGCATATCGGTTGGGATCATCGGGTTCCTCGGAATGAGAACTTCCTCACCTTTGAATTTCCCTATCATTATCGTAGCGTAAATTACATTGTTCATCAATTTACGAACCACCAAACGCGTGCTGTTGCACAGTTTTGGTTGGTTTATGTTTCGAAGCATGATTACTACGGAGCCAACCTTTAGGCGTAAATTGTGCGGTGGTAAGCCAGGCACGTCCAAAGAGTTTAAAAATTCAATTGGATAGTTGGTGGCTTCATCTTCATTTGTGACGCAGATTTGAATGAATGCATTGTTACAATGATCTTATTTTGAATTATTGTTCAGGTCATCTACATCTTTATTCTTAGCCGCTAAAATTGCTCGCTCGCTCAACCATTCGTTATTTTTGTAGTTAGAAATAATATTTGGAAATACATTGTTGATAATTTTGTCTTTTGATGAGACAAAATTACAGAAATTATTTGGAAATGATATTAGTCCGCTCGATTCATCGTCAGGTACTTGACCATTACCGATAGTCAGCAATTGCTCCGAGAAATCTTCAGCAGATGTATCATTAAGCAATGTAGCCCTCATGTTTGTTGTCAGCTGCAGTTTCTTCACATAGCGCCATAGATTTGACGATTTGAGGCAAGCGTTTATTTCATCGGTAGACGTAGATCTTTGAATTACTGGCAGTATTTGGCGGAAATCGCCAGACAGTAAAATCATTGCTCTTCCAAAACATCTCGAGTCATTGCGTAAATCTTTTAATGTTAGGTTAAGTGCTTCTAATGGACGTTTATGCGCCATTGTGCATTCGTCCCAGATGATGATTTTCGATGCCGCTAAAACTTTGGCCATTGCTGAGTGCTTTGCAATATTACACGTTGGTTCTTCAATAGTTTGAAGATTTAACGGTAATTTGAATGCTGAATGAGCCGTACGGCATCCTTCTAACAATGTGGCTGCTATTCCAGAAGAAGCAACTGCAACCGCTATGTTGGATCTCACCCGAACAGTTGCTAAAACTAATGACATAAGGAATGTCTTGCCAGTTCCACCAGGGGCATCTAGGAAATATAAACCACCATTTTCATCAGCGATTTCCTTCATTAAAGTATCATAAACTTCCTTTTGTTGGTAATTCAACAGGGGTACATTCCTTTGAACTACTAAATCTAATTCCTGGTGATCATATTCACGTTCCCGTTCCAATTCTCGATTAAATGCGTCATTCATTTCACGATTTGGCGCTGGCATTCCTAACCTGATTAATAAATTACCGCACATGAGGTAACACATATCTTCGATCAAGAGTAAAGCACGATTATGTATCTCCTCATTCATCTCCATATCGTGATTTCTGGAACTGACACGACTTTGATGTAAAATATCTTCTGACATACTATCTTTGTATTTGTGCCACAGGTTACATGGGTTTGGTGGAAAACATGTCGAAATTATGATAGCGAATAATGTGCGTATCTGACTTGGAGATGCAGAGATAGTGGCTTCAGCGATTGTCGTAACCCAGTGGGTATCGTTTTCTAACAAGTTCAATTCTTCACATGCAGCACGATATGTTGGGAATATTACACCATTAACAGTTCGTAGTGTATCAAATGAAGTTGGACCACGCACATTTACCAGCAACAACCGCAAATAGAAACATTCATCATTCTTTGGGTGAACTGTATACATACGACCAAGAGCATCAGTAGAACGCACATCTGGATACCCAGGAACCGCATCACCTTGCTTCCGTCTTTGAAAATTCTTGGATGAAGCATTCCAAGTACAATAACGTGGCATCTCCGAGTAAAGCAAAGTTCGTGCAAACTGATCGCTTTGGCAGATTGCAAAAAAACTGGTCAATGTAGTTGCTGGAGGTGTTTCAGCACGGCCGTGAAATATACTCGTTGACCATTCTCCAGATGCACCGCCAAATGTATAACAGTAGGATGACGTTCGTGAATTGGAAATGCGAATATACGCCAAATCGCTTGATTACAGTTCACATAACGACCAACTTGATAACGTGAAATTTCATCGTTGGTATTTGAGGATTGCAATCCAAAAATCGCCATATCACTCCCTTCGTGACATATTTGCAAATATATTTTATGGACTTAACTGAATTGCAGTATTCAACGTTGCAATGTGTCTTGAACGTTTTAGAAATAAGTGGCGAATATGGAACAATCCAACTGTTGTCGACAACGAAATCCATTCTTTTCACTTTTGTTGTGACAGTTCGATCGTTGTCATCTGGTGATCGACGCCGATACAGCGGATAGCCATCGTTGCCAGTGACAGTCTCCGCCGTTAATTTCCGTGGATATCGTTTAGAGCACTTTCCATCGACCATGCAAGGTGATTGGGGATTGATGGCACCACACGGTCCATGAATCATATTAGTAGTAACAACATCACGTAGATCTGGATCGACTTCATGATCAGGAATCTCGGCTCATATGATATCATCTATTTGGTCAGGCTGAATTCTTTCCACTAACCAAATAAGAACGTGTGCGTGCGGCAGGCCTCGCTTTTGCCATTCGATTGAATACATCCAGCATCGCGTATATCCAAAGACGCGTTGTTTAACAATAAAGTTCATCAGGGACCGAATTTTTTGCCTGAATATACGTGCTGTGATGTCGCGTCTATCATTTGATGTTTGTCCGGGAAGCAGCAATTGAGTAATTTCTATCCATTTTGGTTTACAGGTAAAAGTAATAAGAGATCTGGCCGGCCGTAATGACGAACATATGTCATTGCATCTTGTGCATATTCATGCATATGACGTGGGCTACCAATATACGTCGCCGGCAGAATAGTTAATCGACCAATTAGCTGCATTTCCTTCAGTACTAACTGCATCACGTAAATGGATGTACTCCTCAGAACGCAGTTTGGCTTGGTTCAACCTAATAAATGTTAAACGTTCCGTTTCTATTTTTACATACATGTCAACGCAATACTTCTGAAATAATCGACGAAACCGCAGCAAATAGTTGTCAGCATTTTGACGAATCATCAAACGATATGCATAATAATTCATTGAGCTAACTTTACTTAAGGGATAACTCTCTTAAGGGTTACATTTCTAAAAATCTTTCTTTATTTTTATTAATAAAGAGGCGACGTTTGCATGGAATTTTACCACGTTTTGCGGGTGAGAACGCGGAGCTTGCATTTATCATACAAGTCCGTAAAAGCTCTCTGTATATATGTGATCGATTCAATTTTCACCAGTGAATAGAGCGATGGCTGGGCAGGTTTTGGTGCCGCACAAACCGCAACGCTACTATATACAAATTTTATAAAGAGGAGACATCTACAATGAACTGATTTGAAAAATTCTTTTACCACTAGAACCCTAAATTACCTTTGACGAACAATAGTTATATAAAAAATTGTAAAACGATACAGATTATGAAAAGTTTAATGGGTTACGTTGAAGGTGTGAAAAAAATACCAAAATTAATCCTGCAAACATTATTGACAATTAGCTGTCACGACACACGTTGTTGTGTCATAAATTGTATTTGTTGTCATGGTAACGTGTAATGTTTACGAAGCTGAAACTAAAATCAATAAATGTTTGCCATGTTTATGCGAAATATCCGTGCGAAGTCGGAATGGACTGTCCGTTACATATATATGGAAATGTGGGTTCATTGGTTACCCTTTCCCGTCTAAACTGCTGCACACATTTACACGTTTTCTATAGTATCGGGGAAAATGAAGAATCGAAACTTTATGACGACTACTGACGCCCATTGACATCCGCATTTTTTTCAAGCAGATGCGTTGCCCTCCTTCCCTCCAATTGGCCACGGTTGTATTGTACAAGGCCATGTGGTTACACGTTTGCCCCACAAAAGATGTGTCAGCTAATATGAACACAGAGTAATTTTGCAACCAACTATTGTAAAGTAGTACCATTTTTTTATATATTACTGGAACCCGGGACTTAGGAAGACTAACAGGGCTGATATTGTTTGTTTGTTTGTCTGGAGGCGCTAATCTTAGGAACTACTGACCCGTACTGAATCGAAGAAACATTTTTGTGTTGAATATTTTATTTACTGAGCAAGGCTATAGGCTGCCTATGACGCTATTACTAATAGGACCGGAGTTAGGCGGGCGTATCCGCGGGGTGATGAAAGTAGTACAGATCGGTACTCGACTTTTACAAACATTTCACACAATCCCCCACGATAATAACAGCCATAGATTCATCAAAACGTTGAGTTGGTAAATATGGAAATCCGGTAAAAGTTGTTTCATTGTAATGAGTCCAAAGTGCTAAGTAATTAATTATATAAGACAGTCAACAGGCTCTACAGGGTCATAAAATGGTGCTAAAAAGCTAACTAGCTATGAGAATTCATCAACTGTTAAGACGAGGTAAGAGATAATTCACGGAGCCTCATCGTTATGAAATTTAAATAATTTGGACTTTACATATATATTAATTACACAATTATAAAACTATTTTTACGGATTTTATCGCGGTTTTATCTATCGGTGTTCATGGTTGCTGTAAAGCTTCCGAAACGTCGGGCTATGATAAAATGAGCTGTGAAAACAGATAGTATTTAAAATTGGAAGAAACAGAAAAAAGGTTGGAGTGAAGTTGCACAAGTATTTTTAAAATTGGAATGTCTAGTAATTGCAATTCCACGTGTTTTGAATGCATGCATTGAACACTTGGCTCGTGTGATCTCTAAACAGTCAAAGACACACGTAGCTTCCTTTATTGTGTAGTTTTCGAGAAAAAACTCACAAACCCTGCATTGTGCCCCGTGTGGTTTCAAAAGTGTAACGACAAAGCAAGCGTCGATACGACAGAACTTGCTCTTGCAAGCCTTTTGTCAGTTTTGCAGGTGCATCAGTTCGCGTCCATGAGAATACGCCGCGACTGGACACTCTCACGCCTCCGCTATCGACAATTGCAAACCAGTTCCTGCATTAAAACCGTGTAAGTGCTATCGGTGCAACAACATCCTCAACGGATACCTTATGATTGCTTGTATGAAAAAAATCTGCCCAAACTAAGGCTGTCGTCCGTATATTTCAAAAGTTATGATTTGTAGTGTGAAAAACAGTACAATCCAGTCGAAGACATCTATCTATAATAGATACAAGAATGGATTTTTGTTCATATAATTAAAAAAAAAGATTAAATAAAATAGAACCTTTTTATTTCATATGCATACGATACACCGCGACTCATCAACACCTGCTCAAATCAATTATTACTCTTAGAGTATAAAACATGTGTTGTGGTGACAAATATACTATCATTTATGTTATTGATTATTATTATAATTTTAATACTAATAAGTACACTTATACCTATTACTAATATCAATAAAATTACAATTGTTGCTGTATAGAATTACACGAGATGAAAATAATTAAAAGATTCCTCTTTGGAATAAGCTGTACCTTTGTACTTGCCCTTTAATATATCTCACTTTAGTAAATATGTTTTTTTGTCTATGTACATAAATTGTTAAATAAATAAATAAAGTAAGATCTGTATAATTTGCTCTTTAAGACTCATGACGCTGCTCAAAAACTGTCTGGTAATGTACATCACATTACAAAACTAGGACACAACCCTAGCCTAGCCCGGTATAAATGAATGGCTGAGACTTCTCATGGATCAGACTATTAGGGATTTAATTACATTTTTAGAATCGATTCACAATTCTAGACGAGTTTTTAAAATCTTTACGTTGTGTTTTTTTATTGAGTCACTATGTGTATAAACATTAGATATCATTTTCACAGGATGTGTGGTACACATTTTATTTTCTGTTGTCAAAAATTCGTTATGTATCACCAATGCCCAAAGACCTCCACATTTAGGAAGGTTCTCTAGTTGAGCTATGTCATTAAGAACGCCTATAAATATAATATAGTTGAGACCGGAAACCAATCTAAAACACCGCTGTCTAAGTCGCAAGAGGTAGCAAGTTTAGTACACACCCTATTTCTCTTTTTTCATTAGCAATGCGCTTGCGACGTTTGATAGGCAGAGAAGTCCTAGGTAATAAAGAAGTAAAACTCTTCCAAGAGTATTAGAGATTAAATTTGGATCATTACAGGCGGTGAAGACTCGATAACTGCCTTACGATGTGATGTACAGAGCTAAATCAGGCCATAATACGGCCTGGGATACGACTAAACTTACATAAGCAATCAATAAGAGGTACGCCATGGGCGAGCAGCGTGATGGAGGACACACATCTGTACATACGGATGCTAATGAGCGTCGGTATTCACCACATAGATACGATTGCTCGTTTGTCTCCTTATGATAAAAAAGGACTCAATATTCCCTGTGACATGATTAATGTACCTTGGACTTGGAGTTCCGGAAGCGTTGCAGTTATGACGTTTATTGAGCAGTAAATGTTAACGAGATAATGATGTATAATTGTAATTGAGACTCAATTGCGAATAATGAGGGTCTCATTTAGTTCTCAGCATGTAAAATAAAATAGCAACGAGAAAAGAGGAAGGCGTTTCCCCTTTCGTCTCCCTAAACTAGAAGACACAAAAATCTTCGCTAGTCTGGTGGACTGGGTAGGTAGATCCAATAGCATCGCAAGACGCAGGACTAGGCTAACGTGGTGTGATAAGTCCACAGGTTATTATTATACAAACTTTAAGGAATCATAGCATTATAGTCATCTCTTCATTCCATACTATTACAAGAAAAAGTAATTCTCAGAGGTTTCTACAGTCTTCTACCAAACACCGACATGTACATTACATGGATTTGGTGGTATGTGGGAATTTTGTAGGATGTTATAAATCAAAACTAAATCATTATTATTTTGTCACGTAATGAATAATGAACCAAAGTCACCCTGTTTCACGGTGGAATTAGCATAAAATCAGTCGCACGACGTCGATTGTATTGGTGCGAGCGAGGGTGCTTGGTGCTGGGTGCTGGGTGTCCGTGTGAATTGTGGACAGGAAGCGGTGTCGCTGGTGCGTGGCATCTGTTACCGTCCAGCGCTTACCACCAATCACTGATCATATTATTTGGATCGTTTTATATCTTTTATGGCAAAGATTTAATGGATTTATAAAAATACAAAAAATATAAATTTTAAATTCGGCGTTGGTGTGTGAACATTTATTTCCCAATAACATCTCGTCCCATATGTGTCTATCGTTCACGTGGGACGACGGCCGGTCGGGGCTGATCTTTTTTACGACTAACGACGCCTATGAACATCAGCATAATCACATGCCAATATGTTACCCCTCCATTCGTTCCCCCCAATGGGCCACCGACTCACATCCACGAAACGCGACACCGAATATGTCACTTTACACCGGTACCATGTGAGCGAGAGGTACCTACCCCGTCGTGTCGGCCCAATTCCGGAATAGGAGTCCGTGATTTTACATAACGAAACGGCAAACTTACGTGGATGATTTTAAGCCGTTTTTACAAAGCAGATTCTATTTGAAAGAAGTGCATAATTTAAACCAATTTTGTTGCAAAGTCAAGCCTACGCGCTTGATGTTATGTTGTTTTTACAAAGTTCATAATTTGACATGTGCACGTGTTTTATACGGACGGTTTTTGAGACGCTGAATATGTATCTGGGTATTTTTGTAGCAACCCGTTTTTTTTTTTCAATTTCAAAATTTGCAAAGAATAATCTTCCTTAGAAGCTGTGTTAGACAAACAGTCAACAAACTTTTGCCGCCGACCGACGCCCATAGACATCCGCATAATTGACATGCTGATATGTTGCCCTCCGTTACTCCAACTCTCCAATAGCCAATCAATTCAAATATCTATCGTTACAAATACCGTATTTATACGGACGGTTTTGGAACGGGGACTGTGTATCTTGGTATTTTTGTAAATCAATGATTGACATTACTTCCATTTGCCACGGTCGGCGGTGAGTCAAAGGCACTCCGAAATACTCCGAAGCCTCCGAGGAGAGCATGTTATTCACATACATCTATAATGGGTAAGGCGATACGGCGTCAGACGGTAACCGAACCCGCACCACGGCACGGCGCACACGTCACGGCGCGCGCCTCGCTCTGCTGGACAGACAGACGGACCGCCGTATTATATATGCCATATGGAGTTAGCGCGACGGTTCTTATGGCACAAACCAGTTGGCAATTAGTGTTGCGTGCAAGACGATTGGCGTGGAAATAAGGGTTTCACGCTTTATAGCAAATGTCTCGCCCTCAGAAACATCCCTGTCTGCCGTTTTAGGTTGCCATACTTGTCAGCATCATCATCACCTCCGCCCATTGTACGCATTGAGCGCGACATTGGACTCCACTGGTTTTGTATTATAAGGGGATAGCACCTATAGATATCGGCTTAGGCGTTAGAGATGCTCTCTTTCAATGGAATACCACTCAATGGAATACCGGCCGGAATAAGGAAAAGCTACAGAAGTGAGAGTACTAATGAGGTCGTGCCGGCCAAATTAGGCTGCAATGCAATCTCAATCTCTTCATAAAGGAAATTTATGCCCTCCATTTACCATGATCCATTCTTCGCCTCCGTGAGTTAAGCCCTCATACTACTAAACCGACTACCAAAGAAACAATAACTAACCCGACACAAGTTAACTTAAGTGACAGTTTAGGTGTCTGGTTTCGAGCGGATTGTAAGTAGCTGGTGGTCCATTAGAGTGGAGAAGGAAAGAAGGACAACGCATAAATAACAATAATGTAGATGTCTATGGGCGTGAGTAGTACATCTATATTGCTCGTTGGACCTCTATACAAAAAGAAAATCTGATCAATGAGTAGTTATTTTCCAAGTGAACAGATTTGAAAGAGTAAAACCGCGTCGCACAGCTTACACTGTACCCCTGGTACACCCTGAGAACCCCCCATTCGCATTAAGAATTCGACCAGAATAAAACAAGTTTATGTATAACGAATTCCATGATATAACCAACTATAATATTACCTCTCTATTACCACGCAGAATAAGTAAGTATCGACTGGAATCCTCACCATGGTTCAAGCTTTGTCGTGGCGATGTGGCTCAGTAGTCTGGAGTGAACCCAGGCAATGCCAATTGAACTTAGGGGAGGGCTGCTCGTTGTGCCCCTCTTAAAAGAAGAGGGGACTAAAGCGCAGGAGGAGAAGCGCTCTTTGTACCCCTCTTATAAGAGGAGAGGACAACACACCAGTAGCAGGTGCTTTAGCGCACGGGGCAAGGTGCGAGGATTGCTAACCTCACCCCACTGCACTGTACTAAGTTTAGTGAGATTGTCCTGTAGTGCGGGGCAACCCTTCTGTGGAGCAGAAGTCAGTCACCAAGGGGATTGACTATATAAGTAATATAAAAAAATATGATTTCTTCTAATCGCTACATAAATAAAGCAGCCTCGTGGTTTAGTCTAAAGCAAGTTCGACCACAGTCGTGGCGTCCTGTGTTCGAGTGGATTCGAGAGATTGGAGCAAAGTAGTACTAGAATTTTTCAATTTCCAACAACAGTCAGAAATCATGAAGTTGGCGGTGTTACACCCCTCGGAGAGCACGTTAAGATTTCGATCCTGCGCTTGATTTCCCTCCAGTGGTGTCAGACTGCCGTCCCATCGGTGTAGGAGAATGAGTGAGAGTGTAGGAGAGTGCCAGCGCACTCGCCTGTGCACTATAATATGTCCTGCGCAGTTGTCAATTCGGCTGGGACGATATTATTATTATTACTATAATGATTTTTGACTATTAATGTATACAGCTGGGATTGAACACCAAATAGTTCGTACTAACTACCCGCGGCCGATCTGTCTGGTGTGTCAACGAGTCGGAACTCAACTAAGAGCAAGGTTTTATTTGGAAGTTTTCTCAGATGAAGATGTGCTGCTATGAATAAACTATACGATATGGGTTGTCCTTCATTATTGCTTCCCGGTGACAAAACTTTTAAAGTAAATGAAATATCAAATAATTACTCGTTCAGATTTTAAGTGCTTTTGTTGGACATGCTTTGTACCTTCAGAAAGAGGTAGTGCCATGCTGCACTGCATTGTAGCGGAATTGGGCCGGCACAACCGGGTAGGAACCTCACTCGCATGAAACCAACGTGAAGTGACCACTTGGGTTCGGGTTTCGTGCGGTTTGTCAGTAGCCGGTTGCGTATCGGAGGGGAGGAAGAGAAGAAGGCAACGCATCGACATAGTAATTGTGTGGGTGTTCGTGGGGGTCCGTAGAAGTGAAAAGGCTGTGATATCTCGTTTGCCCCCCTGTAGGTGTCATAGGTGTCACTATTACAAATAAAAATATGCTTAGGTTTATTCAATTTTTTTTCTTTTATCGCAATGGTGAATAATGATTTGAAATATTCTACATAAAATAGATTTGGCTTTGTCATTTAATATTTATTTGTTTCATATTTTTAAATGGAACATTAAATGTATGCTACATAATATATTATACAGAGGTATAACGGTTTCGTTGTAATAACCACTGCACGTTTAATATACAAATGATAAGATTTGTTTTAATTTATTTGTTTTCTTGTCTATAATTGATATCATTAGTTTCATTATCATCATTATCAGCTGTCATCGGTCCACTGCTGGACATAGGCTTCTTTCAATGAACGCCAGGATGACCGACCTCCTGCCACTCGCATCCATCCTGGACCGGCTACTGCACGGAGAACGTCTGGTACCTGGTGAACGGTCGGCCAACACCTACTTTCAATAATAGCGGCCTCCACTCCAGAACCTTAGTGGTCCATCTGCCATCTCGTCTCCTGAGTTCTTCTCCTACATGTTAAAGGTTCAAATGATAAGATCAATTTTGTAGCTTTGTTGTCTCTAATTGATGTCATTAGTTTATGCGGATGATACTTACTACTTAACACGTTGCCTGCCAACTACGAGTATACTCGTAGTACATGATCTGGGCTGCACCGCCAACTACGAGTGTTTTCATAGTTGATTGTATGCGGTTTCTGACTCATTTTAAACCATGGCCGTGTAAGGAAGACGGGGTTAAATTCTTTGGCATTTGGAATAAAACATTACTTAAATCTGAAAATTAAGTTTAATAGAAAAAAAAATTAGGTACATCACTGTGAAGTCACAAAGGAGTGAAAAATTTGTTTTAAAATTTTTCACTCCTTTGTGACTTCACATTTTCAACGCATAAGGCAGGTTTTTCAGGGCATACCGGACAATAGAAAACTGTTTCTTTGCGTTTTTTTTTCTTTGGTGCAGACACGACACGGCTTCGTCGGTTTTTGTTTTTTTTTTTTTTGGGTAGGTGGTAAACGCTCTAAGTAATGTAATTCTACTTGCTCTTTCTGCTCATGATGACTGTGTTTTATGAATTTCTCGCCTAAAAGATATTTTACAACCTCATCTTTGAACGAAAGAACATCTAATTTCTCTTCTGGAGGAAGATTGGCTTGTTGGTTGTAGATCATGCATGCGTTATGAATGAAAGATTCAAAAAGGTGGATCGCTAGTTTTTTGTACCAAAACAATGTCTCTCTAAGAGCTGAGTAATACGAGAGCATTTGATCTGAAAGATCGATCCCGGACATTCCGTTGTTATAATCTCTAACTATATTAGGTTTTATTGAAACCCTACCGTTTTTATTTGACACGGGAACCGGAATAGGTTTATGCATATTAGAGATACATAACACCTCTCCCTTATCCTTCCAGTTGCACACGAGAACATTGTTAGTTCTCTTTGTAATCATCTGGCCTTTTATCAGTTTGGTGCTCAGCAGAGTTTTAGGGTTTCCTTTGCCATTTTTTCTCAAAGTTCCGCAGACATATGTCGATCTTGCAGTTAGTAACTTAGTGAGTAAAACAGAGTTGTAGAAGTTGTCGGTGTAAAGTTTGTACCCTTTGTCAAGGTAACCCTGCAAAAGATCCATCACTATTTGTGTGGAGTGGTTATATTCGACTCTGGAATTTCTAAGGATTGCTTCGTTGTTCCTGCCAGTGTATATACGAATTTTTAAAACAATCCCATTCGACTCACAAAATTTATAGAGTTTAATTCCGTATTTGTGTTTTTTATTTTTTATATACTGTCGAAACACCAAACGACCTCTCCACAACATCATTGATTCATCAATACAAATGTTAACTTTGGGTGTATATATGTCCGACATTACTTTATTGAAGTGATCTAGCACAGACTGAAGCTTGTAAAGTGGAGTTCCATCGTCTTCTTCATTATTAGCAAAATGAAGGTGTCGGAGTATCAATTGAAATCTATTCCGGCTCATTATCGCACTAAAAAGTGGCATATAATACAGAGCATGGGAGCGCAAGTTTTCGCGCCAAATTATTTACGACTATATAATAATATAATAATATATAATAATAGCTAATAAAAATCCTATTTTATTGCCATACTACGAGTAAACTCGTAGAACTAGGATCCACTGCCAACTACGAGTATACACGTACTTACCATTTTGTATGGTGGCAATAGCCATAAAAAAAATACTACGAGTATACTCGTATGGCAGTTAACGTGTTAACTTTATTTAGTTAAACAATAAGACGGACATCTCATATTATTTAAAGACGCCATCTCGTGTAATTGTGGTCTAAATAAACGATGGCAAAAATCCTTAAAGTAGTTTTATTGTAATTTGATACCGCGAGACTGAGAGAGTATCACGTTTCGTGCGGTTTGTGAGCGGCCGATGGTTTGATGGATTGAGGGGGAAGGTGAAAAGGAGGGCAACGGATCGCCGTAATTGTGGATCTTCGTGAGCGTTGGTAGCCGTTGAAAGGCTCCGATTGCTCGATTGTCCCCCCCCCCCTGTACAATAAAAAAATGTTGTTACAGATTTTTGACAACATTTTTTACCCAACAGGTATTAGTAATCGTAAGCAGTAGGGTACATAAGGGTTAGTTAGTTAGATTTTAATGTCCATACATGAATCGGTTGAGTTATTATATTCATACATAAATTAAGTTAACAGTCGTAACGAATTGTTTCCTTATTAGAACCCTCCTTCCTGTAGTCTTTAATGACTGGCTTGGTGAGTTCCCTGTTGTAAGTGGCTGTTAATACACGCAGAACTGTATGCTTAACCAAGATAGATTTTTAATGAGCGGCAAGGAATATTTTGCTGTATTGCCTTGAAATTATAATTATTATCAATAGTAACTATATAGAACCGAAGAGTTCGTTTAATTGCATGCGCAAATCTCAGAAACTACTCGCCCGAATTGAACAATTCCTTTTATGTTAAATAGTCCATTTATCGACTTGGCTCTACAGGCTACTATATATCATGACACTACGACTGGTAGGACCGGAGTTACGAGGGTGAAACCGCAGAGGATACAATATTCATATATTCCCAACTATTCCCTATCAATATTAATTTGTAAGAGCTAGTGCCATGCTCCATAGGAGGAGGTAGTGCCATGCATGGCGCATGACACTACATCCTCCTACGCAACGGAATTGGGCCGGCACGACCGGGGAGGTACCTCTCGTTCACATGATACCGCCGTAAAGTGACCTACGGTCTCGCGTTTCGTGCGGTTAGTGTATAGTCGATGGCCCATTGGTGGAGGGCTGAAACGATGGATATCGCATCGGCGTAATTATGCTGATGCTCATGGGCGACAGTTTTTGCTGAAAGTCTCTGATTTCTCGTTTGTCCCCCTATACTATAAAAAAAAATCCAAGCAAAATATTTTTCCATCGAGTTAATATTTGTTGATCAGAACTTTCTTTTCCCACCTTTCCTTTCTGTTTTCATTCCAACGGATTTCAACTACTTTTCTTGTTCTTATAATATGTAAACCTGCAAATTAACATAAGACTGCAAACAATATTTGACAGATATTATTTAATAAACTTAATAAAGCGTGCATATTCCTCGAAGCTATTAAATAAATAAATATCAAGGCTTTCATAACTCTAGTAATTCATCTGATGAGCAAAAGTTAGAAAACGTAAAACGATTGGGAAAGTATTCGATAGGGTATCGATAGCGACTGGCGAAACGGAATCAGATACCAATTATAAAAGGAAAGGCCTCGTATAAGATCAAAAAGCCTACAGTGAAGGGATAAGAGTTATTTTGGACGTGCGATGTGCAATTACATCGATTTAAATCAACTTTTACCGTTATGAAACGAAATCTATACAAAATTGAACAGTACGTGCGCGTCCCTACGCGCACGTACTGTTCAATTTTGTATAGATTTCCTTCCTTCACAACTACTCGACCGAATGCAAGATTGTTTTTTACTATACAATTTTTGTAAGATGCAGTGCCATGCTGCGTCAGAATATGGCCGGCTAGAAAGACGAGGTACCAAGTATTAGATATTGTTATTTATTTTTAGATATGATAAATAATTTCGATATAAAATAATTAAGTACAGTTAAAAAAATGTGCACCCTACAGATATGCACTGTCACCATACTCCTTATAGCAGATATTTTTGAAAACGTTCCGCGGAACCTCATTGAATTCAATTTTCAATTGGACAGAGTTACTTTTACATGAGTCCCAAGTTCGAATTTCGCCAAGGGTCGATCAGTGTACATTATGTTTTATTTGAACGCATACGCACATGTCCACAGTTGATTTTCTGCACCGGTAAATGTCCAGTAAATTATCAGCCAAACCGGCACCCTGTCCATAAGTGGCGGGCGTAATGACTGCCAATGCGCAAACGAGATCACCTGACAAACACTGCTCGAAAATACCGCTATGAGAATATTCCTATACGAACGTGCGATGTATGTACACTGACCTCAATACTCATGGATTACCATTACTCATGGCGGCCATTGACTCAATTAACGCTACTATTGCCTGTAGAACAAAATGTATCCTATGTTCGTGACAGCTATTTGACAGTCCAAACTAGAAATAAGCCAAGCTCGACTTTTCAAACGTTAAATTTCTTTCTTTCGGTTTAATGCAGAAGCCTTGATGTCTCCAAAGGCAAATAAAAATATATGGTATAGACCTTCGAAATAATAGAAAATATAATATAAAACTAGCGTCTTACCTCGTATTTTTATAGATAAAATATATATCCATATATTGAGATCAGGGCTGTTGAGAGCGTAAAAACTGGACGCTAATTAGTGTCACTTCCTGATCTCGGCGTGCTTTCCGGGGCTATAATGAAGCGTTAAAAGCCGATACTGGATTCTGTAATATCATAACATATTATCATTTTGGAAAGTTGATTAATTCCTACTAATTATACGTTAAATTGTAAATGAACGTCGACAAAACCAATCATTTGTTCGTATAATCGTTGACATGCAGTAACGAACAAAAACTCATGAGTAATTAGGATTGGCACGACGGGGAAGTGAGTAATTTGTGTTTGCCAAAAAACAGACGAAGAGGAACGATGATAGTCATGAATCAGGTAGGCTAATTAATACCTGAAGCAAAAATATTTTTGAAGTTAAACTTCATTTGGCGCGTTAGGGGAAAATGGTGAAATATTTTTTTACGATGCGCGCACACATTTTTCACGAAAAGTCGACACCCTAAGGTTAGCTGTATTCAACATTTTATTTTTCCTAAAAAGTTACCGCAATACGTTATAATAAAACTTTCAACATTAAGTAAGTATCTTTTTTTCTATTGTTAGTGTTGTTTTTTTCTACAAACGTTGAATAAGCGAAAATGCATTTCTTAAATTTTTATAGAACATTTCACTTTCTTTTATAAAATATCCAAAATTTCATGGATCGTAGGACTGGACTGATCGTAGGATCGTTGTACAGGTCACGAAATGAATAAAATAAATTAAATAGGACAGTTTTGATACTTGAAATCCATAAATTCATCTTAACTTCAGCGCAAAAATTATTGTCTCCGAGATAAGAAATACTACCAATAAGACATTTTGACACTAATGACATTTACCACCTTCTCTAGAATATTGTCAAACAATCTTGATATATATTGTCAACATGTTGTAAAACTTGTGCTAGCTTCTCTAGAATATTGTCAAACAATCTTGATATATATTGTCAACATATTGTAAAACTTGTGCTAGCTTCTCTAGAATATTGTCAAACAATCTTGATATATATTGTCAACATGTTGTAAAACTTGTGCTAGCTTTTCACTCTGTACACGGTCTTTAATCATGGTTCCATGTTCCATTCTTGGGGTAAGTTATAGGCAAAAAAAATATTTGGTATGGTATCATCAATCCAGCTCCTACTATTACCGGGTGAAGCCGAGCCAGGTCGCTAATTATTTTATAAGATTATGCAGAACATCATCCTTTTAATTCTGTTCTATCTTTATTTATATGAGAATTTCGATCCATTGTCAAAAGTATGATCAAAAGTTGGTTTCAAAGGAGTGGCTGGCTTATTGAAGCCTTTAACACGGTGAGTGTAAAACGTCAAATTAGGGCATAACGGGACTTACGATGCCCGAACCATTGCGACAATTTGCAGTTAGAGCGGGATGGAGATGAGACGACTTAACAGACGTTTCGCTAACGGATTTCCAGAATGAGAAATAGTTATGCGGATGTTTCGTCGGCTACAGACACAGGTAATCACTTATTACTACTCACGTCTACATTACCCTACTAGAAGGTAGAATACCTTCCTAAGTTTTGCAAGAAGAGGAGGCCATGCTGCATATGTGGAAATAGTGCTATGCATAGTTCATGACACTCCATCCTCATATGCAACGGAACTGTCCGGGGAGGTACCTTTCGCTCACATAATACCGCCGTCGGTAATCGTATAAAGGCTCGGATTGGTCGTCTGCCCCCCTATTCTATAAAAAAAAACACGTTCTATATTATGGGGGGCTGACGAGCAGTCGGCGCATTTCGATGACTACCGACACTCATAAATATTCGCATAGTTGACGTGCAAACGCGTTGACCTATATTTCCCCTCCCCTCCAATAGACTACCGGACACTCACAACATGTTGTTTTTTTGTACATCTGTACTAATATTATAAAGAGGAACAGTTTGATGGTTTGTTTGTTTATTTGTTTCCATTGAATAGGCTCCGAAACTACTGGACCGAACCATTACAATCCTAGGTTATATATGATGAGCATAGGCTATATACCGTCCTTTAAAACTTTAATGACGTCAAAGGTATGAAAAAATATCAAAGCAGAACCTTATCTGGCAACTGATGAAATTATTGACAACTGGCTATTGACAACTAGCTATTGACAACTAGCTATTGACAACTAGCTATTGACAACTAGCTATTGACAACTAGCTAT
>JAFELO010000050.1:185634-220030 GCA_017140195.1 Eumaeus atala | reverse complement strand
AAAAAACATTTATCAATTGAACGATAAGAGTAATGATACCACTGGCAACCAGTGCCATAATTGATAATGAGACAATTGGTATTTTACATTTTTTTTAAACAGCCTTTACTCGCTTGTAGCAACAAGCGAGTAAAGGCACGAGCTCCCGCGGAGATCGCCGGCTAGGGCTGTCGCTGCAGCCCACGATATCGTACGGCACCCTCGGATCAACCTCATTGCGACGTTCCTCTGCGCCGAGCGCAGATGGGCCTCATTTCGCGCAGTGAGACAATCCACCCAAACCGGAGCACCATAGCGAAATGTGGGCCGAAGGTCCACCCTCCGTCAAGGACGAGCCCCAGATATTTGATATGGGGGCACAACCTGACCCTCTCCTCTCCGACCTGTAGAGCGGCCCCCGGTGGGGGCCCCTTGTGGCTGGTCCCGCGGAAGAGAAGGGTTTCGGTCTTGTCTGGTCTGACCCGAAGCCCTAACCTCACTATGCGGCTGATCACGAGGTCAACGCCCACCTCGGCCAGCCGCGCAGCCTCCTTGTAGTCTCCTCCCGGGCGTAGACGAGAGTGTCATCCGCGTAATAGATGACACCCATCCGGGGAGGAGACGGCCTCGTAGGACTCAGTCGTAGCCGAGGTCCCACAGGATTGGTCCAAGTACAGAACCCTGCGGAACACCGCGCCCGACTCGCCGCCACTCCACGGACCATGACCGGTTCTCGAGAGCCACTCTGCAATCGGAGGAATACGCCTCCAACAGCCTCACGAGCCTATGGAGGCACCTGAAAGAAGACCGGTGCCTCTCGTATCACGCCGTGCGGAAGACTGTTGAAAGCGTTCACGATGTCCAACGACACCGCGACCACCACCTCCCCCTTTGTTCCGCCTCACCCGTCACTACCCGCAGGCGCTTGACGGCATCGATCGTCGACCGGCGTGCTCGGGAACCGATGACTCCGAAAGTCCGGGTCCCGTGCCCTCCCGGCACTTCTCCCGGAACCGCCTCTTTGACTACGAGGGAGGGGGCTCCAAGTCGCACCACGATCGCCACCGAACCGTCGGCGCCCCCGCCATGGACTACTGGAAAAGGTCCTTGCAAAGTGGTTGACGTCCGCCTGGAGTACGCTGAGATGGCGAGGCATTTTAGGCCACCTCTACCTCCGACTCCGAACGGTTCCCCCTCTGACAGGGAGAGGGAACTTTCCCGCGCTGGACGGGGGTGGTGGAACACCCACCGGCCTTGTGGTCGGGCTGACCACAGCGGTAGCACAAAGTGCTACGGTCAGTGCCACCGGGGCACATACTCATCCCCATCCCCAGTGCCTGGGGCGCGCCTGAAAGAAATGTAGGATGACGCGGCACCACCCCACCGTTAAGCTTACGGCAATGAGCAGCTTCTTGGCCGCTGACGCCGGGAGTTCGATGTGAGCCGAACTGCCCCGTGCGATAGTTGCGCACGAAGTCCTGGCCTGGGTTGCAGCCCCTCTCCTCTGGCGCCGCAGTCGCAAGACGCTCTGCGGTGACCACGTCACTCAGGCCCGAGAGTCTTAAGTCCGCCTTCTTCTCGGGCCTGATTACTTCCGCCTGCTCCTTGAGCACCTCCTGCAGGCGAGAAGCGAGATTATTCGCTTTGTCGCCGCTCGTGGAGCTGGGCAGCTCTATAAGCTGCGCCCCGGTAGGCAACTGGCAAATCCGGAGTGGACCGATTCCCAGCCCCTTAAAGTCTATCGCCGTCTTCAAAATCTTCCGTCTTCAAAAATTCGATCGTCATTCAAAAAGACGGTCGTAATTTAACTATCACGGCCGAGGAGCGGGAGAGCGACAGCTTCGGCTTTGTAAGCTCCTTCTTCGCCGGTGGCGCATGGTATATTATTCTTCTTCGCCGGCGACGCTGGTGCTGCCGGCTTCTTCGCCGCCCTGTGGTGGACGACATCCGTCCATTTTGTCCCTTCTTTTGGAGTTTGCGCCAATCTGTTGGAGGGGCCACTGCATTAGTGCAGAGGGATCGAACACCGTCCAATCTGGCCCTTTTCCCTTCCCCTTTCCTTTCCCCTTCCCCTTCCCTTTAGCCTTCCCCTTTGTACTTTGGGGAAGGGCCGGGAACTCCCGCAAATTGGGTCCCACATCTGCATCTTTAGCTGGGTTGGACGCTGGTATCGTCTTCTTTGCCGCTATGGCAGCCCTGCTTTCTTCCGCCAGTGGCCTGCTGTCCCCGGCAAGAGACGGGCGGCAGGGTGGGGCAGGAGGGAGCCGCATCTCCGGACCCGATATGCGGTCGTCTACCATATTCCGCACCAGGTGGGCAATCTCCTTCATAAAGTCGGACGGTTTCGGGACTCCTTCCGTCCCCTGGGCCGACTTCTTCCGCGCCTCCTCAAAGCCACCAGCCAGCCACCTCACCTCTCCATCCCCCGTGTGGACTACCACGAACTCTATCGTCTCCCTGGTGGCCCGCGGCCTACTGAATTTTAGAGGCGTAGCCCCCTTTGAGGTTGCCCGATTTGCCCGTGAGGTCGAGTATTAGCACCAGGTTAGCCTCCGCCGCCACCTTGTCCATCTCAGCCCCGAACCTTTCGACGTCCTTGACAGAATAATAGGAGTCACTGTATTGGTCGCTCCCCCGTCCTTCTCTTTTAAAAACACCCTCTACCGTAGGGCCGCCTCGAATTCATCCTCCTTCTCATTATTAACGCGCACACGAAGCGCCGCCCGGGCTCCGAGCAGCGAACGCGCCTTATCCCTTTTCGCGACGCACCACGACCTGGTCTCCGAAACCCCGTCTCCGAGCCGGAGTCACCGGAACCCTCGGTGACTAGGCGCTTGCGCCCCAACTCAGCCTCAGACAGCGAGGCTACCGAAGAAAAACCTTCCAGAACTTCATAGTTCAAGACGATCCCCCGGGGCGATCTCCACAACTCGACCCCGCATCAGAAAAATTTTAACACCGAAAAATGAAATCGACACCACTGACACTATGATCCCAGTACTTGAACCATGGTGGGGAACTTACCAAATGCCTAACTTAATTTAACTAATAATAATTATATTTAATGAAACCTTGGATCCTAATATACTAACGTAATTAAGCATTCTTGGTATTATATTTAGATATACAGTGAAATTATAATCATAAAATATTGTACACCATCCTAATGGTAGGATGTAAGAACAATTGTTATATTAGAATATTTGTGTAAGTACTACGTCTCACAATAAAGAAATTCATTGAATGATTGATTAAAATACAAAAACGTCAGAATTTTCTTAGTGATTGAAGATTATGATTGAATTAATTAATAGATGCTTTTTGGCGCCGTTGCGCTCGCTAATTTCAGATTCCCTGAAAATGAGTTAAACTATATTTTACTATGGATTCTCTGACCTACCTACGAATAGACAGAAAATATCACAGAAGTTGGTGAAACCGTTTCAAAGGAGTTTGTTTACAAAGCCTGCGACAGAATTTTATCAATGAGACTTTTTAAGTTAATCGTGGTAATTATAACATTATTCTTATTATAATATATATCGCGTTGTCCTGCTATCGAAAATACGTCACGAACGGCATTTTAAATTAAAAAAATATATAATCATGCCTCCAGAGAGATTTGAACTCTCGACCCCTGGTTTACAAGACCAGTGCTCTAACCCCTGAGCTATGGAGGCTACGTGAAGCATTTGAAATTCAAGTATAAGACTTATCATCGTTGCTAAGTGAACGGGTTTTAACCAATTAAGTCGATACAATCGCGAACAAATAAGTCCATTTAATACAAATTCTGTTCTTGTTTCAATATTACTAGTATAAATAATACTAATATTTGTACTACGAATATTACAATAGACACATACGCGAAAGAGTGTGTCTACTACACTCCATCGTCCAAGTTTTTATTTTATAATACCATTGTTAGTCTACTGAGTCAATCAATATCCATATACCAGTTTAGTGAGAGGCATTGCAGCGGAATTGGGCTGGCTCGAACGGGGATGTACATCTCATTCACATAATACCACCACAAAATGACACGCGCGTTTTGTGCGGCTTGTGAGTAACCGGTGACACGTTGGAGTGAGGGAGAAAAGGAGGGTGACGCATTGGGATAGTAATTATGCGGATGTTCATGGGCGTCGGTGCTCGGCTATATCTGCGAAGGTTTTGAGATACTATAAAATATAAAATAAAAATATATAGTAGTAAAAATAATAGTAATATAAAATTGTAATTGGAAAAAAATCTATGTAAAGTCTACATATTTTTCGCCAGGAGCCATGAGGCATTCAATAGAAGAAGAAGAGACATAGAATAATAGAATATAATGGAATAGAACTACATTTATTCACTATTTCACAACACCGCATTCTCTGCGGTAATATACATAAAGAAAAGAAGAAAAAAAACGAGTACACCGTGGACTTGGTATGGAGCTGAGACGTGAACACTCACTGTGGCGCGAGTCCATCGGCTCAAAGTCGCTCAGTGGGTATTGGAAAGAGTTATGCTTGGTGTGCCCTCGGGGATAAAATCCGAAACGAAGAAATTCGCATTGGGACTAAACTCATCCACACTGCCCTGAAGTCCAATAAGCTGAAGTGACATGAGTTGCTCGCATATGCCGTTCATCAGACAACCGTTGAAGCTGACGGCTTATAGTGTGGAGACCGCGGCGAGCCAAATGTAGCGCAGGACCCCTCCGAGACGAACCGGAGATCGGGCTTAGTGCCGCAGGCCTATGTCCAGCTGTGGATTAACTTCGGTTGAAGAGAGACTTAGTACATAGAGTTAGTATGTGTCTTATAACAACTACTTCTTTCTCTCTTCTCTTTATTCTTACTGAGGGCCGTGACCGCCTGCACTTCTCCACTTTCGTCTGCACGTCGTGTTCTGCATTGAACGGTACGCATAGTGTAACTAATATCAAAGAAGGATAAACCCACTTATATCCATAACCGGCCTCAACGTTGAAAACTGTATTGCAGCCAATGGAGATTCGAGGAAGCTTTTATATTTTTAATTGTGTTATATTTGTGCATTAAACTAACGCACCGTAAAACTAACAAATATTATTTTCAATTAAAAATGTCTTGTTGTTTCATATCATAGGTGAATATCAAGTCGAGTCGAGTTCAATCTAGTCTGTAGACAGCGTAATCCTAAATCTGTGGTCCAAGCAATGTCATATTTTATACCTTACAAAAAAGGGTCGGTTTAGCAAAAGCAAGGCTAGGTAGCTCGAAATGGTCATTTGTCGTTACATATTTATCATTATAATTTAAGGAAATATGATTGTAAATTGATCACAGAAGTTATTGACGATTCACAATGCAAGCATAATTTGTCAAAAGTGCAATACATAATGTAGTTGAATCAAATTATAATACAGGTGAAAATTTGAATTTGGTTTGAAAATCAAACTATAAACTGCCATTTTTATATCATTTTTATTATTAGGATCGCTATCTATAGCGTCGACTACCACGTCTTTCAGATGTTCATATTGTGTATGTTCAGATGTTGATGTAATATATTTAAATTCTTAAACAGACGGACAAAGGAATATCACACTTGGACAAACATATAAAGTAACTAGTAAAGGTACCACACCGGCGGCTTCCATCCGTATCTTATACGGATTGATCAAGCATAACGTTTGGATGGATTTAAATAGATAAAAATTCTCAATATATTGTACCCTCAGCCCCCCAGGCCCGGGATTTCACACGTACTACACCCCCAAGACGCAGCCTTTGAGGGTAGTTTCATAAAAGTCGTTCTTAGGCTGTCTACGTCTGTTATGAGGAACCTACATCCCAAAGGCCAAGCTAGTCATCTACAAACTTCAAATTTCAAATGTATAGCATCTGAGATTTCTTGTTAAAATCAAAGTAAAAACCTAGTCTAAAAATAAGTCAATTTTAATTTAATATTTATGTATTTACATGTCCATGGTGCAGCTGGGCTTCATCTGGCAGCTCTCTCTTTTCTCTTTTTATATTGCCTCAGTCTATCCTTCCATGGCGTCTGAGGGCTTCCGTGAGGTCTTCGTGGTGTGGGGCTCTCCAATGGCGAGTTCTGAGTCAGGTGCTCATGGTTGGCACCCGGTGCAGCTTTACTGCTTTCCTAACTCAAAAAAATACTTAACAACTAGCTAATCTAAATCGTCTTTTATATAATCGTCGTCGTAATTATTTTATTGTCATTATTATGTGGTATACCTTGTAATGTTCTGGAGTGGAAACCGCGCTTAGGAGAACGAAGTGTTAGTCGACCGTTCACCAGGTGGGAAGATGATATCCGTGCAGTAACTGGTCCGGGATGTATGGAATATCTTGGCGTTCATTGAAAGAGGCCTATGTCCAGCAGTGGAACTGAACTGAAGGGCTGACGAAGATGATACATAAGATAATAATACGTTACAACTGTGCCTAAATTGGATGATTCAGTATATTTGTAGAATCATTGGAATCCATATTCTTATCGAAAGGTCTATTGTCACTCTGGTCTAAACCTAAATACATGACTCCCAAATTATCGATCACTTAGCCTAATGCCGCAATCATCGTCCGCGCAGCGTTGATACAACAATAGTATTGATGTCTGCAACGTATTTTAGCATCTGTCGGTAGCAGCCGCCGGTGACATGTGCGAGTAAAACAAAACCTACCCCTCATGGTTGAGGGGTGAGATTTCCTCTGCCAGGTGAGAGTCGAAAACTACACATATGTTGCCACGTGTAGGGAACCCCTCTACAGGTGCTGGCTGCATGAATGAAGTCTTTGTCGGCCGGACCATTGACGTTTGTGTGACATTTGGCGCGCAATTTTTGGCGCAAATTTATAACTATTCAAGGGGTTGCGTCTGATACTTGCAACAATTGTAAATGTTATTTGTGTACGCTTGTTATGACTGCTATTAGATAAAATTTGTACGGCGACCTTTATACGAAAACTATAAAAGTAATAAACATTTATTTCTGATTTCACAATACATTGTGTAAATTGACATTTTGAACGTAAATATAATGTTTGTAAAATTAAATAAATTACAGTTAAGAATAAGAACTCAATAAAAAAATTGAACTGAAATTGTAATAATTTTAATCAAATTAGCTATTGATTAATATTACTATTATTAAAATTGGCATAAGGTTCATTTTCAATTACAGCCATAATACTATACAATTATAGCCTATGTGATATATTTCATTGTTTTCTATGAACTCCAAAACCACACTGGATTTTATTAAATTTGCTAAACTTTCATAGAGATCCAGGCGGATCAATAAATTATACTAGCAGCTAGCATTGTATAAACTTAATAACGATCAATTTCACATTTTACAAGTCTCCAACATTAAAAGATTAGTGTTTTATTATTTTATATTCATTGGCAAATATGCGCTTTAAAATATACCTCGCGGTTTTACCCGATAACGGTCATACCTGCTTCGATGCTTTTGATCACAGCTTGATTGTATATAACCTATAGCTATCGTAAACAAATATACTATCCAACTCTGAAAGAATTTTTCATATCGTATGTGTATATCCCGAGAACTAACGTGTTCAAACAAATCAACGAACTCTATAGAAGTAGTAACTCTTTTTATTATCTCTTATACATAAAAGAGATTATTTTTGTAGTATGAAAATACGTGTTTAAAATCTTAAATTATATTCGAAATGACTTTTTCCATATGCAAGGTCAAACTTACATTAAAGTCTATCTAATGCGTATCGTGGAATAAATATTCATGGAGTCGCTAGCGGTAAATTGATTAGATAATTGTGTGCCAAATTCGCGACATCTAAATGTTATCTGCACTTATAGGTCGTTATTGTATCTGTTTATGGAGATACAAGTGTTCACACCGAATGCGAACTGTATGTAATGCGTTCCAACGTGCAAAGCCGCAACGTAACATTTATGTTACGTTGCGGCATGCAACTTTGTATTAAGAGCCTGTTGTATGCAACAGGTTCTTAATACTGATATGTCTGTCAAGAGATTTATATAGTCTGTCCCGTGCGATAGCTGTAACACAGTTGTCACAGCTATCGCACGTGTATCATGTGTTGCCATTTTACACGAAATAATGTTCACCTAGAGTCTGACACCCAGGGTGGTCGTACGGTCCTCTGTATGTCATCTAGCTAAGACTACCTCCCTATGACGCAATCGCCATTGCGTTTTGTTGTATTGCGCGGCTATAATATTTAGATGGAACTTTATTGAATTTAAGAAACCTGAACTCATATTAAGAGCCAACATTCGAAACTCAGCTGCGTTTATTAGCCTCACCGCCGTACTTGTGAAGGTACTATGACTACGTAATATAACTTTTTGGAATGTGATTTTTGTGAATACTTACGTGTAGGAGACTGTTTTATCGCCACTTAACAAGAAATAGGAATTTAAAATGCAAATAACTTTCTGTTCCACACTGACCTCTGCGCTTACATTGGCACCTTTCAGTAGAATCAAGATTGATCAAAAGTAAAGAAGGGACCCTCTGTGGTGTAACGGTGCGGGTGTCGCCCGTTAAGACCGTTATCCGCGTGGGGTCCTGGGTTCGATCCCCAGGTCGGGCAACTATTATTAAATGTTTCTCACATTATTCTGACCTGAATTGGAATGTGCGATGCGAAGTGGCCATAGGCTTGCCACCTATGACATCATGGGCCTCAGTACCTTTTCTTTCCTTTTTTTTTTTCTTGACGCAGGGAAACGCATTTACGCGCTTTCACCGGCCCTGGGTGGAGTCCAGTGGTGCGAGGCACTCACGGCACATGATAGTGCCGAATACCCACAAAAACCACCGCGTGTGCCACTAGTGCCGCCTTTGGTGAGGTGCCCCGGAACAACAAACATCAGGGCGCCTCGACGGCTAGTCAGTCCTCGTAAGGGACCAACTCCACTTCCACAGATGGGGTTGCCCCGTACTACAGGACAACCCTACCTACCTTGTCTTGTACCTACTGTGATATCCCTTTCTATCTTAACTTATTTTTTATTATTTCTCAACTTCTGTGCAGCACTCGCTCTTTCTTTTTTCACCAACTTATATTTCTTTTTTTGTAACGGAAGCTTTAACCAGCTTACTCTAGTCAAGCGTGTGTATAGAAGTTTTCCTTAAGAATAACCACTAACATTAATAGTCAAATCTAAATAATATTATAATATATATAAAACCCAATAATATTACAGGTGCAACTGATTAGTAAGAGGTAGTGCCATGCTGCATTGCAGCAGAATTAGGCCCGCGGTAAAGTTATATCCGTGCTGTCGAGTTCCGTTCGATTTATGAGTAGGCGGTGAACCATTGGAGGTCAAAACGCGGACAACGCATGCATGACAATGCGAATGTCTTTGGGCGTCGGCAGTCGTCAGTAAGCATCGATTTCTCATTTGTCCCCTAATACAGTGAGGAAAATGCGTATATTTTTATATATGCAATAGAATAAAATAACATTTTGCTTAGGAACAATTTCACTAACACAAAGTTACTTATTCTAAAACACAGCTACAAGAAAATACCCATAGGAAGAAGTAGGTGCCTACATAAAGAAATGAAGACGGAAATGACACATAAATAAATAAAATAGAAAATGACAATACTCAACTGTAATGATTTAGATGTCTATACACATATATTGGTATTATATGTATTTCGAAAGAGGTAGTGCCATGCTGCATAGGCCATCCCCACCATGGTTCAAGCCTTGTCCTAGCGGTGGGGCTCAGTAGCATTGGTGAGGTGGCATGGCTCTTGGTACCCCTCCCATATGAAGAGGGGACTAAAGAGCAGGAGGAGGTGCCGCTCTCTGTACACCACTTATAAGAAGAGGGGACAAAAGAGCTAAAAGCGGCGGCGCTTTTGCACATGGGGCAAGGGGCGAGGATGGGAACCTCATCCCATTGTACTGTCCCAAAGTCGGTGGGATTGTCCTGTGGTGCGGGACAATCCTAACTGTGGAGGTGGCTTAGGTCCCTTCGGGGGCTCACTTGCCGTCGAGGTGCCTCACCAAAGGCGGCACTGGTGGCACTCGCGGTGGTTTTTGTAGGTATTCGGTCCACACACCACTGGACCCCACCCAGGACCAGCGAAGGCGCGTAAATGCGTTCCCCCGCGTCAACAAAAAAAGGGGGGAGATAGTGCCATGCATGGTGCATGACACTACATCCTCCTATGCAACTGAATTGGCCGGCACGACTGATGAGGCACCTCTCGCTCACTTGATACCGCCGTAAAGTGACATCTACGGCGTCACGTTTCGTGCGGTTTGTGAGTAGCCGGTGGCCCATTCGGGGAGGCAAAAAGGTGGGCAACGTATTGGTATAATTATGCTTATGTTCATGGTCGTTGGTAGTCGTTGAAAGGCTCCGATTTCTCGTTTGTCCCCTTACACTGTAAAAAAAATGTGTTATCTTTGCACGCAAAAACGGATTTGGACACCTATAGATTACAATCAGAAATTAAATAATAATTAATTCGTATCCCAAAGAAATGAATGACTCCCCAGTGACATATTCCACGTAGGTGAAACCGCGAGACAAATCTAGCATTTTATAATTTAAAGCAATTATTAACAGAAACGTATTCCTTAACGTATATGTGTGTTCTGTGAGCGGAACAACGTCGCACATAATGTGACCCCTGGCATTATTTCCCATGGTTAAGATTCCCCAAGAAAACGTTACCCCAAACAGGTGCTCTGTGATTATTAGATTAAGGTCAAAGAGTTCCCAGCGCAATGGGTCAGTGGCCACGTCTCAGTCGACCATGAATGACCGTTGGGATAAAAAAACTACATGTATCCAGCTGCCGTTATCCCTGCCCGTCGTGCCTGTTGCATGAATAGCAAAGACTGTGTGATGAACATAGATTTAAAAGATACTAAGACATACAATAAGCGTCTCAAATGCGTCCATATAAAAATGGCAAGAAAAAAAACTTAAACAGCGCGTAAGGTTGGCATTTCAAGGAAATATTTTTATATATTCAACATCTTTAATAAGCATCTGCATTGTAAAAACTAATTTAAATCGTACACATTAGGTTGACATTGGAAAAAAATGTGTTTGTGTAAAATCACGGATGATTGACAATGACATAAGAAATCGTGTATCTTGTATATTTGTTAATCAATGGTGATGAAAGAATGTTACATTTGTAATTTGGCATTTCACACTGATCTGCATATTATGAGAAATCGCAATAAGCCTATTTCGTATAACTCATTTATCACTAGCGAACCGCCCTGGCTTCGCCCGTGAATAACATGACACGGATACCTTGACAAATTGTACACCATAAACTTCCACAGGAATTTTTGTTCTATTCATTAATGCCAACTGTATGAAAATCCGTATAGCTTTCGAGAAAATCTTCTACACTGTCTGTAACAGTCAATTTTGGAGAGTTTGTTTTGTAATGTGTACAGATATACATACACTTTGCAAAAAAAGGGACGTCTAGGCTAGACTGTCACGCCAGTTAGTGGCTGAGACGAACACTTTTTGTGTAATAATAATACCAGCTAGCAACTATGTCACACGTAATTTTCCGTCATACTCATTATTTCACATTAGAGTTACATACCTAAAGGGTCAAAACGAGATGCTATGGCTATAACTCCGCTGACCGTCTGTCTGTCACCACGCTGTATCTCATGAAGTCACAGATGTTTTGCTACTATAATAACAAATACCAAAAAATATAGCGAAATTAATTATTATTTTAGGGAAACCTTTTACGATAACTTTGTTGTCCGGCTGTATATCTGTCTAGATTTTTTCTCTCGGGAACGCCTGCAAGAAATTCAACACCCCCCGTTGTTACGGAAACTCGGTATGCAAATCCGACTTGTATGGTTAAGCGTAGAGTAGTCCATAAAAGTTTACACCTATTTGATTAATCATTTGCTGATTGTTTTATATAAAGTCAGTAGTCCCTTCTTCTCACGGATATTTCACAAAATATGATAGAAATTAATTGATTAACAAAACTACTAATATAAATTTTAATTTCACCGTTGTAAACGTTACACGCTTATAAAAAGACAACAAATCCAATTTATGAGAGAACAAGGTCTGTCGGGAGTCGGGTCAGCAAGTTGACAATAACCTCTGCAGCTATATAGGGATTTATTTAAAAAAAAACACACCTTTGGTAACATTATAGAAGTTTTCAAAATAAACGTTTTAGAAAATATCATATTAAGTCTATGTTCATTAGCGATAACGTAGGGTCCTAATGGCAAAGTAATTTTTCAAATCAGTCCAGTTGTTTCGGAGCCTATTTAATGTAAATAAACAAACAGACAGTCAAATGCTTCCTCTTTATAATATTAGTATAAACAAGTGAAACAGTTAATTCAATTATTGACGTTTTTAGATACTTAAGTGGTTAAATGGTCAAACTCCTATCTCGCGCAGGATAAACAGTTGCTCACTTCCTCATTAGTACGGACTCTAATCGACGCTTCCGTCCGACACATGGCAGCCATGTTTGCCGTTTATTGCCAACAAGCATATGGAGAAGGGAACTAAATGTTTTTACTTTTTTTTTCGGAAGGACCTAATACTAACTGCTATTGCTATTACCAAACTAGCTCGTCGGACTAGCGAGGACTTTGCTATACGTATAAAATTATTATGAGGATAACGATGATATTAACACGTAAAATCTCTGCATCTCGGAACATGTAATGATTTATCATCAATGTGAGCATAGTTTAGCATTGGGAAAGGCTTATGTTCGGCTGCGAGCGTGACCGCTCACCGCGCGCTCGTGAGCCGCAGCCAGGTGCGCAACACGTAATTGGCGCATACCGAGACGCCCTGCCGTAATTGGACGTCGTTTACTCAAATTGTTCACTGATTGGACGATATAAATGTCACGTGTAATGATTACCGGTGGGAAATATCATTTTGAATTTCGATTCTAGAATAGTGCTATAATTTAAATTGATACTTTCTAGAATATGACTACATTGGAATTTTGTAGTCGTCCTGATGTGAAAATGAATAGATGAATAGTCATCATGGTTGCCGAACCATAATGACTATTCATCTTTTCATAATAAATAATTATACCATAAACAATTTATAAGTAGTACATAATTCCTATCCTCATAATATAAAGCTCAAGAATTTGTTTGTTCCAATCTGAAATCACCAATCACATTTGAAGAAAACATTTTTTTGCAAATAACATCTCACTTCTTGCTGAAGATTAAAGCATGGTTAAACTGTTCTCTCTAGTAAACTGTAGCAAAATTATAAGAGATAAAATAAAACTAATAAACTATATACTATAAAGAACAGAGAACGGTTCAACATAGATTAGTAAAGCAACTTCAATAAAAAAAGCACCCAATGAAAAACTAAAGTCAATGATATGGAACTATTGGTCATTAAACACCTATAGTGAAGAATCTGTTGGTAGTCCACGCCGTGTTCAGACACCATGAATCCTGTGATTCTTTTCTCTCTTAACGGTCATTCACCAAAGGGCATTAGAGCGCAAAAAACAGAATGAAAAGGTGCGGCAAGGAATCACGGTACGTAGTCACCCTACCGGCCAAGACTCGTAACGACCATAAGGAACCCACAGATGACAGGCAAAGATGAAGGAACCGTGGTCACTGACCACCCACAGGAAGTGTGCGATTGATATGATCGTGTGTGATTTTGTACTTTATACTTCCAAGATTGTATCAACGTACGTTAATGTCCAGGATTTCTATCTTTTTTTGTGTTTCATTTATTGTTTCCCTTTGTTTTTCTTAATGCAATTGTTATGTCTAGTAAATATTACACATGAGTTCTATAGCATAGGGACAATTTGTTGACTACTACGCCTAAGCCGCTAAACATCCGCTTGCGCGGATGCGCTGCACTCCTATTCTCCGTCCCCGAATAAATCACCGGATACTCAATGTCGCACAAAATTCGACAGCGTGGCCATAATTTTTAAGACGGTATCATTTGAGCGAGAGATATCTCCCCGGTCGTGCCGGCCCAAGTGCATTGCAGATGAGGTAGTGACCTATTTATAAACTGAATGCTATCCTTTTTTGTTTTTCTTAATCGAATGGCCATCTTTGGTACTGTACTCCAATCTAGCCGTCATTTTGTCCATTCTTGTTTCAATATAAATGCAACAACTTATCAGAATTAAATTAAATTTCTTGATGTGCCCACATCTATAATCAACAGCAGCTGCATCGTAAATGTAATCAATCATAAATTCTAAAACCAAATTTTAAAATAATTCAGTAGTCGGTTCTTAGTTCTTTAGTAATTTTTTTGGCCGTGCCACAGCGCAGACATAAAATTAATGGCCAGCACAGTTTTTCAACAGCGCAGGTGATAAGCCTGGCTGGAATGCAAATCCTAGTCATTAGCATTCAATCAATCTGAATGACTATTCAATTTCACGCTAATTTTCAGACTAGTTTTATAATTTAGCGCTCACATAATTGCAATTTATAGTATCGAAATTAAATTTATATCTAACATGAAGATTACCTATGTTAAAAATGTGCATCTAATTTTCCGTTTGTAATTCGACTAGCTGTAACCTATACATCATGCGCCATTAAACATATTTTAGGTTAGCATTACTTTAAAACAAAATGTCTGCGCTTTAATGTTTCTTTCACTAGCACACACACACCTGCAGGTTCTCCTACGTTGTTTCGTTAAATTTCATTCAGTAGCGAAGGTTCCACTACAATCTCTTTCACAGCTATTTTTTGAACAACTACTAATTGTACTGTAACCTGTTGCATACAGATCCAGGATCATCTCTTCCCTCTAAGGTGATGGAGGTACCGTGAGGTTTATGTTGAGTATGGTACCACAAGTGTTAAGAATCCTCACACGGGTCGGGAACCCACCCAGGGTGTGATCATGCGGCGTATCTGATAGTTTCGGACTTATACCTATCGACAAAAAAGAAAAACATTTTCATTTACTTTCAGAGCAATATTTGAAAAATTACATTAAGTTATTACTACAACAAGACATCTTCACGCCAGTTCCCTAATTGGTAGACAGAACGGAGTATCAGATACGATCCTTACATACCTGTCCTGCCTCCTACACATTCGTGATCATACAAACAAGCCAGTTGCGAAAATTTTGGCACCATCTTCGGACAGGAACCGGTCATTCTAGCCATGGTATGTCAGTCCCGGTCTTCCTTGATACCTACAACACATCGGAATAAGTATTGAATGTCCGAAAAAACATTATTAAGTACATTATTAAATTAAGTCCACAGATTTTAAATATATTGAAGCTACTACCTAGAGAGAGAGGTGGGTAAAAGGAACGTTTAAGCAGCCCACCGTTGCGTACAATACGGGCCGCAGTGGACCGATAAAGACTGAAAATATTTCATATGTCATTTTATATTTAAAATTCATATTTATGAATACTAAATATAAAGTAAAGTCACTAAAAGCTGTATGTATGTGATCAATTTTATTAAAATCTATTGAATGCACATCCATTTGGTTTTCACTGATAAATACATAGATTCCCGATGAAGGTTTGAGTATATAATTGGCTACTGGTATTCACGGACGAAGCCGGGGCGGATAGCTAGTGTATAATAATTGTAACGGTATCAAATAACATGAAACTTAATCCATTCGCTAAAAGCCACTATTTCAAAAACAATTTGCAATCGACATTTATCTTCGTAAAAGTCTAATTCGATGCAATAAAATATCGTTTCACTAAAAGTATGCAATATTAATATTCGGCGTAAGTTGCAAATATTAAAATAAAATTATATTTAAATTTAATAACATTAAAAAGAAGTTATATTAAATGGAGCTATACATTAATGAAGTTAACTAATAAATAAACTTAAGAGTAATATTACATCGTAGACGCTATAATTATACCCAATTAAATTTGAATATAAATTGTTTACGGACTACATAATTGTAAATATATTTTCATTAGCGATTCCGTTATTTTTTGCTAGGATTTGTGTAACTAATAAAGCACCGGATAGTCTTCAAATGGGACTTGTTTCGTTGAACTTAATTTTAAGCAAATATTTAAAAACGTATGTTTGTATTTTACAATTTTTTGATCCCATGTTGCTTCCCTTGAATTGAAAAAACAAACTTATAAGAAAGCGAAGTGGCACAAACCAGCTGCAATGTAGCATGGCATCTCTTTCTGAAGTACTACTATTATACGAATGAAAGATTTTTCACTGATACCCTTTTGAAAACTTTAAAAATTACTCGACTCAACGGCCTAAAACATAGTTAGTAAATTTACTATTTATAAATGACCAGAAGCTACACAAACTACCATTTACTAACGGACGTCAACATTTTGTCCCACTACTAATGTAATAATAGTGAATATAATAGTAATAATTCCTGAAGTGTAAATTATCCATAACCAATGAGGTAGTGCCATGTTCCAACCGGGATAGGTAGGTTCGATCGAGGAAGAAAACCTTACTCGCAGAACACTGTCGCACATATCGCGTTTAGTGCAGTTTGTATAATTCCTGTGGACCACAGGCAGGTAGGAATGAATGAGGGCTACACAGCTGCATAAGAATTATATGGGTGTCGTTAGTTTCTAGTTCCAGACTGCTCCTTTACTGTACTGCTCGTTATGTGTATTATAAAAAATGTATCCGATTATTTAGTAACTTATCTGATTACGCCAAACAAATCAAGGGAGATGTCAGCAGGGAATAAAATGGTAGCATCATAGAGAACAGAAAGTATTTCACATTCCCTCTTTTTAAATGTCTTCCCCTTAGTTCAAAAGTTAGAGGGGACGGGCACACTTTTACCACTTTAGATGCAAATATGTTATAAACTATTTTGAATGAAGATGACCAGCATGCAAATACATACCTCGGCGTTGCGCAATTGGGTAATAAAACAAAGTATCATTTCAAATAAATATTCATTCATGCAATAGATATTATTAACTAATCAAATTTCATTTGGTTTTAATAGATTTTACATATAAAAGTCAAAATTAGGTCCTAATGTTTGAACATAACCAGATTAGGCAGATCTGTCGTCTCATCATCTCTGGATCATGGGCTGGAAATTTCGCTGGTGTATCCCAACCGTCTCTTCAATGTTTTCTTCCCGTCCCGCCCTATATAACTGAACCACAGTCTTCTGATTTTAATGTAAAAATAATACGCGATGATCAATATTATTGATATAACTAACGCCAGCACAGCTACGTCCCACGTCGACAGTTCCTCCGTGACCTCGTCATGCGCATGTCCGTGGTGTATGCTCATGTTGCAAGTAAAATATGAAACCGCTAATGCAGTGCAGGCAAAGATATACGTTAAATGTAGAGTTATAGAGTAAGAGCCCATGAACAACAATCATGCTCATTTTTTTTATTAAAAAAAACCGAAAGGTGGATAATCGCGACTGAACGCGACAGCGCAACTATCATTTAGCGATGGTATCTTAGCGAGTAGTCGTAGCTAAAAGATTGTCAGCATTCGATTCTACCGAAACAAAGAATGATGGAAAATTTGTTGAAAGTCTTTGAGACCGTAGCAAATTACGTTTTCAATGTTACAGCAACAGAAATACTAGAACACTCAAAATATATACTCAATTGTTATTAACAAATGCGGTGCTAAATCCGCGCAAAGGGTGGAATTAGAAGCTACTTCAATTAATGTTTTCTTTTCGGACCAGAACCTATACTGTGGAGGCGAAAGGAAGTATTTATACTTTTAATCAGACTGGAATATAATGTATGAAACCGCACATAATAACTACGCCTAAGTATTTTTCTACTTTCACTTTTCAGCCTGTGCTTATTATGCTAAAAGTATTCTCTAGATAATAATATTTCACCACTTTATCTCCAATACATAATTCAGCATTGGCCATAAGCCTATCTCACATACGGTAGCCTTTTATCGTCCACGTTGAAAAGTCTTTTTACGTACGTTTCTAGAATTTGGCAACATAAGGATTTATCACTTGAGTAGTGAATACATTTTTGTCCATTTTAAATGTCGCTGATTTATTAATTCTTTTAATGTGTTGTGTGTGGAAAACATATCGAGCGCTACTAATTGTAGTTTATTACACGGTATTCAATCTTCCTTCATTTGTAACCGTCAATGTTTTAGGTGTAATTACGCTGAGTACAAGGTAACTAGCGTAGTTGGTCAATAATTTTGTAATAGATATCTTCTCGTCGTAGCAAACCCGAAGGACTACATAGGATAGGGTAGGATTGTGGAAAACATTTTGTATTAGTTCAATAAACCCTATCGATTATATATAGAGCGTTCTACTAATTGATATAATGCAATACATGATGTTTAAACTTGTCCCATTTAAAATCGTCAATGCATCGCTATCATGCTGGTTTTAGTTTGCTGAAGCAGTGTAATGCGGTGTGTGAGTGGCCGCGGCCCATTGGGGGGAGGAAAGGAGAGGTAACGCACCGACATGGTAATTATGCGGATGTTCATGGGCTTTAGTAGTCGTGAAAGCGATCGTTTGTAGTGCGCACAGTTAGTTAGTACCGATGTCTCGTTCGACCCCTATACTATTAAAAAAAGCCGAAATTGGGAGACATTAAACTGAGTTCCAATGGTAACAAATTACCAACCATTTGGCTAGTAATTTTGTAATAGATTTCTTAAAATCTTCTCATCGAAGCAAACCTTAAGCGCTACATCAATAGGGTACGACAGTGGAAACCGCTTTATGATAGTTGATTAAAGCTTTAATATCAGAAAACTGAGAAAAATTGGTTATGATCTTAGCAAACCAAAATCCTATTATTGTGATATTTGTCACAAGAAAGCCTTTATGGTATTATCCTGTTCCAAAATGACTGTTTTCCAATTTTCATTTGTATTGAAGATTGAAAACCTTTTTTTGCAAATGAACGCAATTCGAGCAACCGTTGCACTATAGGTACGCCTGTTCAGGTTATAATAATTTAACGTAGTTTTAAAAGTCTCCACAGTTTTCTGTGTGTGATCTAGTTTCTCAAAATCTTCTCAACGGACGTGCGTGTTTTACCAATATGTAGAGCTATTCCCCAGGAAGGTTTTAGAGTACAATTTGTTTGTATTCACAGGCGAAGCGGGGCGGGGCTAGTTGTAATTATGACCAGAGCATATATCACATCGTCCACGTTGCAGAAAGAATGTAACAAAAACAGAATGGCGTCTCGGGGACGGAAACAAAAGCCTTTGTTGTGTTCCAAGTATCCAGCCGGTGTAGGGTTACGGAACTCTATAACTAATGGAAATGTTTATGGGTTCTTGAAATCTGATTAGGTCCCCGCGGCGTTGCATCGGTGCCGCCGCTGATGGGATGTAACGTATCCGGAGACTAAGTGGTGGGAGGCAAACTACCTGGTCATCACCACCACGATCCAGTTGTAGTAAGGGTTCGTGTCAGTTTATAATATAAGGGGACAAATGAGCTGCCAGAGCCCTTAACTGACTCTTAGCTAACGACACCCATAGATCAGAATAATTGCTATTCAAATGTGTTGCCCTTCTTCCCTCCAATGGGCCCCCGACAAAAACTGTAATTAGTATAGTGACATTCTGCATTGAGGCGGAATTGGACTGGAACGACCGAGGAGTTACCTCTCACTCACATAATACCGCCGTGAAGAAACAGCTATGCTGTCGCGTTTCGTTTTTGGAGTTGTGGGTGGCCTGCTTGGGGGGGGGGGGGAAGGCAAGGAGGACAACGTATATGCATGACACCAATGCGGATGTCTATGGGTGTAATCATCAGAAGGCTCAAATAGATCGACTGCCCCGTTATTCTTGAAAAAAATCGGTTCAACCATAAAATATAAACATTTTTGGATCGTGGAATTGGTATTCCCACTCATGAATGACACGAACATCTAAATCGTGAAGGTATGGATCGAAACAATATTACTTAATGATATCCTAACGAAAATACATTACCTACTATCAAATTTTAATATGATTTTACATAGTCATGATAAACCTATTCCGAACGTGAGTATGAATTTCAGTACCGTTCAGATATATTATATTATATTTTATTATATTATATTATATTATATTATATTATATTATATTATATTATATTATATTATATTATATTATTATGATTCCGATCAACTATTACTTAAATCGTGATATTGACTTAATTATTTATATGATATCTAATTACAACAGTTAGATGGCAATATATTCAGCCCAGGATAGATACCTGGATAAATCATTACTACTTAAGACGTTCATTGAAAGGGACCCACTTTGGTGGATTTAACGAATGTCGAGCTTTGTTGAGAAGTCGGTTAGTTCGCGTGTTACGCCAGAGGTCACGGGTTCTAATCAGTACGCAGGTCATAGATGTTGCTATATGTATTATATGTATTACTAAAAAATTAAGATTTATATATACATATATACCTAATTCTTTTTATTTTGTACAATAATTAATTTCAATATACTTCCTTTTCTCTAGTACCTGTAACACAAGTCCTTACAGTACTTAGTACAGCACTGGGCAAACGTGGTGTGATAAGTCCACCGATGTTGTCATTGTTGTTAGGCATCACTATAAGTGGCGATAATGTTGACAATGATTAAAAATACGTCAATAACTAAAACAACGCTTACAAATGGCGTTCATATTTAAAGAATGTATATTGTCTCATGTTTTTCCTTTCGTTATCAGTGGAACGCTACTGCAAATAGCTTAGGGATGTCAAAGGTTCCACGATACCGAACATGATTTATACTTGGATTATTACAGGAAACTGACACATTTTTTGAATCAGATTTCTATTTAGAGTATACATCTAATGACGATAAATGATAATATCATTCACAAATATTGTATAAATCGACATCATGGCTAAACTACATATATACCATTTCATTCAGATTTAAATTAGTTGTACAGTTATGAAAGAGGTAGTGCCATGCTGCATAGGAGGAGGTATTGACATGCATGGCGCATGACGCTACACCCTCCTGTGCAATGCTGTTGGGCCGGCACGACCGGGGAAGTACCGCCCGCTCACATAATACCACCATAAAGTGACATCTTCAGTGTCGCGTTTCGTGCGGTTTGTAAGTAGCCGGTTGCTCATTGGGGTGGGATGGGAATTATATGGATATTCGTGGGCGTCGGTTTCGATTTCCCGTTCTCACAGATACTAACAGGGCACGGGTGCTTTAGAGGTCGCCTGCTCAGGATGGCGTTATGTGACCTGCCATCGTGTCCTTGCGTTCATGAAGCTGAAACCAGAGACCATGTACTGCGGGAATGTGACTAGTACAAAAACGAGCGAAACATCAGATTGACTTGACAAATGAAGACATTTGCGCATGCATGGCACGCGAAGAGGAAGGATAGGTAACGACATAGCTGCATCGGGATAATCAGGACTGACGATGATGACAACTTCTATATTTGTGGTGTCAGGCCCCAGAAAGGGGAGAGTAAAATAACGAGAGGGCACTTAAGTAATGTGTAGGGAGTCAAGAATTACACGTTGGGGAACAGAGCCGTTGAGCAAACCCCCGAGCATCTCCCATGATTCGCTCCGTATACCGAGAGGTGGGTAGGAGCATGCTTGAGGCGAGTAAGTGCTCGTTTGCTCCCTGTTCTATAAAAAACTTACTACAAATCCTGCACTGCTGCATTAACCTACCACGACCGGGGTGGCTTACATAATATCGGCATGAAGTTAGTTCACATTTGACGTGTTTCGTCCGGTTATTGTACGGTTGGGCCAGTCACTACCCAAGTATATTCTTTGCTTGTGACTATGTTGTGTTTATCTGTAGACGCCATTTACTCCCTATTCCATTATTGAACGAATACATCATAGCGCATGTACGTGTAATGTGAAGTATGTCGCAATAATTGCAATGCAATCACAATAATTGTATGTTACTAATGCTGAGTGTTACAACGTGCAGGAGGCTTCAAATGACGCCGACTCATATAATATGAGTATAATGGTATGATTAATTAATCATATCGTCTGATATGACTAAATTAATTCAATCAGCTAAAAGGAAATATTTCATATTTAATAGAAGACAAATTATCCGAGTACATTGTGATTAAAACCTTAACTACACATAATACACAAACGAGGAATCGGAGCATTTTGACATGCAGATGTACTGCCCTCCATTACTAAATTCAAAAGGCAATAAATATGTTGTAAGTATTGTTTGAATTTATTTAGACTAAAATCAGCAAGAGAATTTCATCATCGACCATCGTGTTATAATTCTAAATTCCACGTATCTTCATGCTCGTAAATCCACTCGTAAGCGTTGCCCGAAACCTACTGCAATCCACTACCACAATCCAACAAAATTTGGTTGGGTAGCTACATATCATTAAAACTATAGTCTAATTGTCGCAGTCGGAGTGTCAAAAACGCCGTACTTCATAATGGTTAGATATTAGATACACACAGAACGCCGCGAGTGCTAATACTTGAAAATAAAACGTGTCTAAGAGACGGATAATGATCTACTTTAATTCAAAAAGTCTAGCTTTATTAACGCCGAACACACTCTGACGAAATTTCACTCAGCCGTATTCAATCCAGCTGGATCATTAGCCCGTTATAAAACAAAACGGCCTCCATTTTTGTAAATGGCTAGCCGTAATGTAATACGGCTAACTTGTACAATACAACTACGACATATATACCATCACAATAACACTAGGTCATAAACACAACCAAGTAAGTGTATAAAATGTTTAACACTCGAAAGTGTATATTTCATAGTCGCGGGCAAGGTCAACATCGATCGATAAATATCGTTCAATTTAAAATAAACATCGATATTATCTAGCTCATTACTAAGCACCAGCTAGCCACAGCTGTGCGCGACCCGCGATAACCCGCAAGGCGCCGGCTAAGCGCGCACTCCATTCATCTGTTACGATATATCTGTACTGTACGTTGCGAGACGATTAACTTTAATTGACCACTTTATGTTGTTTACATACGCCACATCATCATCATCACAGACCTTATTTGAAACTCTCAATGTAAATCTTAGATGTTATCCTTAGCTGTATATGACGCTACACACAAAGTAAGAACCTCGTGTATCTTTCTTCAATTATGTTTGAATAAAAAGATTATTTCTTTTATAAGGTATATTGCTTAGATATTTTATAAGTAATCATATTTAGGTAATTACTTTACCCACTTTTTTAACTTCATATGACCCCACTACAATTAGAATCCTACCGATATCGACCTAAATTTATTTTATTAGAAAGAATTGATAATTTCGCACGATATCATGCAGTGCTCTATTGCAACCAAATTGGACCGACACCACCACAGAATCTTCTCGCTCTTACCATATCATCGTAAAGTCTGTCATTTTACGGTATGCTGTCGCATTTCGTGTGGTGTGTGAGTTTTCGATGGCCAAATTACAGGGAAAGAGGAATGAGGGCAACGCACCGTAGTTACTAAAGCTCGTTATCTGCATGTACTATTTAAAATGTGGTACCTAATATTTGCAGAAATATAAGAAATGAATACGATTAATTGCGGATTATCGAATTATCGACCCCGTTACGACACTACCATTTACCTAAGTGAATCAATGCTGGTGTTCCAGAAGGCTGTGTCCTTAGCTTACACAGTTTATTTTGCATATAAACGATATTTGACAATCAAGTTCACATCACTATGCGGGTTCTAGAAAAGGATTGGCAAAGCAAGTGCAAGTAAGTGTACGCAGGCTCCAATCTCGCCTGGACAGTAATGTCTACAACAAAAAGGTGGTGAACGAGCAGTCGGTTTTTTATGAGCATCGCGCAACCTGATGCTATGCTTGAAATGGCTACAAATTTTAGTAAGAGGTACTGCTTGGGCCGAGATACCAGAGAGGCTCTTCTCACTCACATTTCTTTGCCGGGCATGGCCCACCGTTGCTACTACTGTGTCTCCAGGATCGGCAGCGGCCACCACTGGTGACCCTTTCATATGATCGCAGGGAGCCTGAGGGAATGCTAAAAGCCGCCTTGGGACCAGCAACAGATTTAATCAGAAGAAAATAGTAGGAGCAGGTAGTGCTTCCAGTTTCCCTCCGCAATCAAGCGGAGACAGTACGGGATTGTAATGACTTAAAACAGTCAAACAAAAAAGAGACTGCAGCCAAGTAAAGCCCGGGTGCTATGCACCACGGATCGACTGCACGTAATATTTAATTATTAACTGGGGCTTATTGCGTTACATTATCTCCTGCCAGTTGTATTTATGACAAAATTGTTTGAAAGCACGAGAATTTTCCACGTTGTCCACGAGGTCACTATAGAACGACTCCCGTAGCATTTCGAACATCATTAAGCATTACATTTCGCTCGTTCTGCCCCACTCCAACAGTACGTGATGTACGGTTTGTTCATATCTCTCAGCCTCGACCGAGCAGTCACAGAGAGGATAGTTTATTACTAAAATTGCCGTGACCCGTAAGGAACCTCTCACTCACATAACACTAACGTGACAATTACTGCACTCCGAGCGGTTTGTGAGTACCTGTGGTCCACTGGGGGGAGAGCAAAGGACGATGATGCACGTACACAACGATTATGCGGATGTCTATGACCGTCGGTAATTATCAAAAGTCTCCGACTGTTAGTTCGTCCTCTTAAACTATACAAAAAAGCTTTAGAGAAATATCACGTGAGAGACATGTACCCACGAGTGAAGAAAAGCCGCTCGTGCTCCGCAAAATTATCTGCAATGTAGCAATGACAGGTGACTTTGCAATATAAATGATTTTCTCTTATGTCGGGTTCGAGTGTCGGCTGGCGGCGCCGGCGCATCGTGCACAGTTCGCGGAACCAGCGGTGACACGTAACTCCGGCGTACTCTCGTATTACCCTGACCGCAGATACGTACTGTTAACGTTATGTACATTCCGGCTTGTAGTGTAAACCCATATCCATGGGCGGTGGCAGTCACTATCTATCTACTCGTTTGTCCCCATTATCTCATTAAAAATGCATCTCATTAAAAAGAACAAATCAGTGAATCCGGGGAGAACCTCTCGCTCACATAAACTAGGCGGGAATAAGTTTCACGTTTGTCGTTGCCGTCGCCGCGTTGTCTATGTTAATGCGTACGAAAGTCCGGTACATCCTATTGGAAAGATGTTACAATAGCTTTATACGTTTGAATGTTTAATTTGCTGTAGCAGTTTCTTTGCATAAAGGGATATACACAGCAATATACAAGCGTATATGTAATAAAGAAATATTTAAAAAATAACACAGCGAGATGTACCTCGCAGTTTCAGCCGTGACTGGAACCGTTCTTTTTTTTCGGGAATTTTTAGTTATTCTAGACTTGAATATTATATCTGTGCTAAACTTCAGCCAAATCTGTTCAGTAGTTTCTGCGTAAAAAAAAAACAAACATACTATAGATACCTGCTTTTATAACAAAAATAAGCTAGCTACCAAATGGTATGTATTTCATCTGCAATTTCGCATTTATAATATCATCCGTAGGTTATATAAATGCAAAAGTTATATATTACTAGCGGACCCGACAAATGTTGTTTTGCCAGGTTGGGTGAACAACCCCTATTCTTTTGGGGGTATCAGAAACAGAAAGTAGCGGACTCTCAGACCTATAGAATATGCATGTAAAATGTGGTTAAAGTCGGTAAAGCCGTTTCAGGGGAATACGGCAACTAATGATGTGACACGAGCATTTCACACATAAGATAATATAGCCTATAAGATTTACCGTACTATTGTTGACAACTAATAAGATATGAGCACATTATCACAATATACCGTTACTGAAAGTTATAGCCTACCTCTTTATAAACTTATGGCGCCTATATATTTATTAACGGACCATACAATGGTGATTTACGCTAACGAGCTGAGAGCGACCAGTCTCAATTTAATAGGGACCGAATATTTGCACTAATTTGTATAATATAACTATGGCAGTCTCTGTCTGGAGGACCTATCAGTGTTGGCCATTTTGCATTTGCCATGGCAGTTCATCGGACTAGCGAAGACCTTTGTGTCTTCTAGTTTAGGGAGACGAATGTGGGACAGGCCGTCCTCTATTCTATGGGAAGAGGTACACCGGATTGAAAAAGCAATGTAAGGAAGTGGGAAACCTATAGGATTGTAATAGAGATTCGTCCATTGTTGGTGTTCTGTCTCATCCTTAAAATAAATATGTGAAAACGCTATGAAATTACGTTAAGAGATTTATATTGATGAATGAACACTATTGTTCATTCATCATTATGTTTAAACGTTCCCGTAAATATACAAAAGCAATATTTAATCCGATTGTGATTTTTAGATGAAATAATCGAAAAACATCCGTAACATACCACGTGTGATTATCAGCTGTGTAGCGTTAAGCATTTGGTGTAACAACTTTGATTAGCAATTGTGAGAATATGGTATTATTAGCGATACCAAATATTGTGAAATCTTTAAAATAACATCAAATGTTGAATATTCTCCTAGTAGTGGAATGTAAGCATTTGGCATGCCATCCGATTAGCGAGAACAAATACCAAGGAATGTTACGATGTAAATCAAGATTAACATACTACCAGGTCTATGTAATGTGTGGAATTTCATCCAATTAGTGAATTATATAATCTTTCAATTCATAGAAAATATTGCGTAAAACATACATTACAATTTTAATCGATCATTACTGAGAAAATAGCTGCCCCGAATGACTTCTCTTAGCTATGACGTACTGATACACGTGGCTTTACATGTGTTAATAAATTGACATGATATTTTTAAGTGAATTAAATTTATAGCAAGTAAAATATGTAAATACAATGTTTTCATTTACTGCAGTGGTGTCAAAAAAGACTTGAAATCGCGTAATGATGTTGTTTTATAACGATGACGATGTTGAGTTTTTTTTTTTGCCCATTAGTGATTCCGAACTGTAAATATACATACACATACATACACACTATAAACACGCAAAAGAAAACGCGAAGGCATAAATACGTAAATCTCTGATGCGTCATAAATACATAAATCTCTGATGCGTCATAAATACGTAAATCTCTGATGCGTCAGATGATGTGTGATTCCTTCCGGACCTTTGCAGCAATGCAGGATTACGAGATGACCCACGTACAATATTTTAATAGAGCTGCGGTATCATATGAGTGAGAGACGCCTCAATGTTCTTGTCGGCTTAACTTGGCAGAATTGTACCTAGGCCCTGCATGTTTCAAAATTTAAACAGTGTGTGCCAGTGACTTCCGCCTTACCACGCGCGGCCTCCTTGCTGCCGTTCCCCAGAGAACTTCTCACCAACTGCAAACCAAATGTTGGGCAGACTGCTCGGGCCATCCGCCTTAAGGTCAGTATGAGGTTGACCACGCATTTATCCGCGAAAAAGGGCGAAGGACCTAAACCCATAGGCGTGTAGAGCATTAGAGTCAATTCCTCTCCTGTCTTTTCACAATCCTGCAGCTAATTGCGGCTTCCCCAACTCCGTTGATCAGCGTCCCCCATTAGATTAAGCACGGGCATGAGACAAAGCCTCAAGGCCTGCATTCCTCTCAGTGGGGTTTCATCTCCACCACCAGATGCATATTAGACCTGTTATGACTGTCGGTAACTGATACTTAAAAGACTTCAACTACGGCGATTGCACAATAGAAACAGTATGCGAGCGAGGGAACCGTACGCGCTAATTGATTAAACCTAGTGCAGGAATGTATCGTCGAAGGGGGTCAGCCAGTGGCGCCGCCAGCCGCAGCTGCACAACTATTCGCGGCACTATCAGCGCTTGTGCAACACTGCACACAACCGCTACTCGCCCCATTTACCTCGTTTTTTACCTCCAGCCTAGCGACTCTTCGTGGATCGGAATTAATAGATCCGTCAACTTTGCTGTATTGATGTTTTGATATTTTACAGACACACCACTCGAATCAATCGTCACGTAGGCACAACAAGCGTATCTGTGTTCTTTGGCAATTGAGGAGATACAACATTGGTAAAGATTGGTATTTTGAATGCCCCATTTGAACGCCCTTTGGGGGGTTGGAGCGCGCCGCATCTGCACGTCCATTATATTTTATACAGAATAGGAGGACACAAGAAATCGGAGCTGTTATGACTACCGACGCCCATGAATATCTACTTGATTACTATCCCGATGCCATGTCCACCTCCCCTCCCCCCCCCCCATGGGTCATCGGCTACTCACAAACCGCACGAAACGCAACACTTAGATGACACTTTACGGCGGTATTACGTGAGCGAGAGGTACCTCCCCGGTCGAGCCGGCCCAATTCCCTTAAATAGGAGGATGTAGTGTCATGCACCATACATGGGACTACCTCTTCCTAAAATCTATATGGATCTATATCTATATGGATGTCCCCGGTTGTTGTCGAAAGGCTGCGATTGCTGCTTTGCTATTATATTAGCTATAAAAATATAGACTGAAAACTAGTCACATACCTGAGCATTCCGAGCGCAGCCGGACTGATGTTTGTGCTTACGCCGTTTGTTTGTGTTTCAAATCACTTGCTCGTCATTTTGTTGTATGTTTGTCGAAGATTGTTTATTAACATTGAAATTGCTGAAAAGCTGCTAGAGACAATGCTACAATCCAATTCATTCATCGTCAGAACTACAAGGTCGGAAGTCGGAAAGCTACGGGTCCCGTGAACGAGTGAGAGAGTCCAGAAACAGAGGGGCCCAATCCGAGGATTAGTTCGTTGGCTGTATTTTCAGTATGCGAACCTTATCATACTTAAAATACAGCGCCCCCATCCGAGAAGGGATCACAGTAACATATTCGCGCCACTGTCAACAGCCAATGCTTCGGATGTATCTTTAAGTGTTGACGCTATGTGTGTCTAGTATTTATGTAACATCACACTTCGCACTCAAACACGTCACCAGTACCAATTAGCAACTGGAGACACGCGCGCCTATTAAGCTAACAGCTCGTGCTAATCGATGACATCATTTGACTATGCTCTATAATCTACATTATTATAGTTCGAGTAAGAGGCACTGGCAGGCTGTATTGCAGCGGAATTGTGCCAGCACTACCGGGGAAGTACTTTTCGCTCACATGATACCGGCGTATAGAGAAGAGGAGAGGGACAGCGATTTCGCGATTAAATTAAAGTCTACTAAATGGATTTTCACGCGGTTTCCACCGACGGGTAAGACGACTACCAAGGAAGGTATACACTTTGTTAAGGTTGCAAAGATTAGTAATAATTGGAATTCCCTCCAACTTCTCCTATTTTGATTAACTACGGGGTTCCACGATAGCTCCCTCGGGCTCTCTTCGATCATGTCATCTTCACAACGCCGCTTTCGATTCTACGCAGGAGTAGCAGCGGTGGGTACTAGTGAGTGGTGGAGCAGGCCTGTATAAAAAATATAACAATAAGTGGGGTCAATTGTCAACGAGCCCCGACGACATACTAATTGTTTACCACGACTGCACGTGTCCGCGGCGCGACCACCGCGTAACCGCTATTACGTCATGTGTCGGGGACCGTCCGGACAATGTTACTAAGATACAGGGGCCCCGGATCATATTCACATTCTCCTACTAAACAGACTTAATTTTTTTAACATATTGGAGAAAACGTGCAAACGGACCACAACATACCGAAGCCCATAGACATTTACATAATTTTCAAGCAGATGCGTTGCCAATTCTCATCGCCGGCCACTCAAAAATCATAGAAACGCGACAATTATGCAGATTATCGTATACTATGACAATTAATTAAAGGTACCCGACTAAAATCATAACGAAATCAAACGGCAAAAAACTAAAGTACTATCACGCGAAGAAGAAGGTGGTTGAAGTGGCAATGGGCTAGTCATACATTAAGGAAAAGAGATGGTCGATGAGCTAAGAAAGTTCTAGAGTGGGGGCCATGTTTAGGAAGAGAAAGTGTTAGTAGTCCATTCACCAGGTGGGTAGACAATATACGTACAGTAACCGGTTCAGGGTGGATGCGAGTATCAGGATATCGCTCGTCTGGGCCTTACTGGAAGGGGCCTATGTCCTACAGTGGATTGATTAGGGCTGTTAATGATGATGACGGCGACTAAAATAAGGCGGGACCCTAAGGTAGTAACACCTTCGTGCACTTTTTGTGCTGTGTTATATCTCACTGTTGCTTTGAGGTGGATCAGACAGAGTGATCGGGGTGGAATGCAAGCCCATTATGAGGTTAACGCCTCGTGGCGCCTTTTACGTCACTCTAACCCTATATATAGGCTTTTTCTCACAACCAAGTGAGGCAAATAATCCGGTTTGTGCACAAAAGCGGAAGTCTCCACTAGTCACTTTACGCTCAGTCAAGTACATAATACTTAAATAGTCACATCACGTGTATATTCGCTCGGTTATATTGCGTGGTAACTGCATTAACTTTAGCTCTATCTTTTCTTTATATCTCTAGTGATCCGCCCTGGCTGCGCCCGTGGATACATTATGGCATCATCTCTCATCATTATCAGCACGAATCGACCGATTCGTAGTAGACCTACTGCTGGACATAGGCCTCTTTCAATGAACGCCAAGACGGCGGATCTCCTGCTACTCGCATCCACCTCGGACCGGCTTCTGCACGGAGATCGTCTACCCACCTGGTGAACGGTCGACCAACACTTCTTTTTCCTATACGCGGCCTCCACTCCGGAACCTTACTGGCTCATCTGCCATCTGATCTTCTGAGTGTGTGACCAGCCCATTGCCACTTCGGTGTGCCTATTCGTCGCGTGATATCGGATACGGATTTAGTTTTCTGCCTTATGACTTCGTTACGACTTTCGACTGTCGGACAGAGAAACACCCAACGTAGCACGTTCAATAGCCCGTTGAGCTACCGCAAACTTTCGGACCAGTCCTAAATTAAGAGGCCAAGTTTCATGTTCGTAGGTCATCACGGGGAGAACGTACTGGTTGAAGACTTTTTGTCCTTAAGCTCTGCGGTATAGGCGACGTGAGACGAAGCTTCCGGAATGCTGCTCAACCCAATTGAATCCTTCTATCGGCTTCCTTCACAAAGTATAAATTATAAACTAAAACCTTTCTAGGGAATCGTTCTATCTATGGGGGAAAACCACATGAAAAACCATAGTAGATTTTGAGATAATTGATCAAATACAAACAGCTTTTGGGGACTTCGTTTTATAATAAGTATAAATATCTACGCTCGTATTTACATGCAAGTAAATTTCATACTTAACTAAATTTCGTCCTAATAAAAAAACCAACAATGCATCTTCACGCCTGTTCACTAATGGCAGAAAAAACAGAATGCCACGTATCACGCTCCTTGTATACCTGTCATGTCGCCTCCACATTAATTAGAAATTACCAGAAAATATTTCATAGCGGATGACCACGTTTTAAAAGCTATATCAACGCACAGACGAAATACTGGGCCAATCAAGCCGAAAATTTGTACACCCCTGTATACCTCTGTATACCAAATTTCGTCTTGATTGGCTCAGTATTAGTATTACGTCACATTTTGTATCTTTCTAGCTAAGCTAAATGCTAAAGAAATATAAAATGTGACCAAGATGTTGTGAGAATAGTGCAAGTGGGGATCTACTCAAACACGTAGAGAACAGAAGATGGAAGATATTTGGTTAACTAATACGTTCTACGTTAAGATTTCAGAAGGGCAATAAGGGAAAGGAGAAGGGGATGAACTTCAAGAGCATATTATATTGAACGAATTATGGAAAAATATAACAAGAAAAAAATATACTGTAGAGAATGGCTAAGGATAAAACAATATGGGTCGAGCTCGCCCGACAACATCAGTACTACATCACGTCAGTAGAAAAATAAAATAAGCGATTGGCCTGACTTCACCGGTGAACAACAGGTGCTATCGTCGGGAATCGGTTTATCCCTTGGTGAAAACCAGACGAAAATTCGTTCAGTGGATTTCTAAAAAATCTATCACATGCCATAAGTTTTATCTTATAGACGATTTAATCTCGTCCATGCTATTATTAAATTAGGGACTAAATAACATTCCCTTGCAATGAACTATTTCTTGCATTTAACTATTTTAAATTAATTCGTGATGATCTACAAGAACGGGACGGAACATGACCCGCGCGGGACATATAATTTTAAAGTTTGTCAACGCTGACATATACCAAAGATTACATTTTACTCTCCTTTCTATTACTCCTTTCCTACTCCTTTCTATAGAGCCGACGGCAATTCAAAACCCGCACAAAACGCGACACTAAAGTTGTCACTTTACGTCGGTATCATGTGAGTAAGAAGTTTATAGAGCGTTTATAGAATCTACAAACGATGCACGGAAACGTTTATTTGATACAACGTTACATAGGCTTTTGAAATAATTACAATCATTACGACAGTATCTAATGCTGGTATAATGGAATTGAACACATAAATCAACGATATGTTTGCACAAGTTTTTAATTATTTTTTTATTTATGAGTATATATTGCGTCCAACAGCCACGAGCTCTTAATGGTGGGTTATCCATCACCAGCTAAATGGGTATGCTAATGTTTGATGAACTACTCCGATTTATCGATCCACTTAGCTACTGCGTTTGGTAATTTGCTAACATAAGCTGTTATAACTTTTTTCTTTCGCGATAACCTCAACAAAATTGACTATTCCGAATCACGTGTCTATATTGAATGATATTTTAAGGATTATTTCCAAGGTGACTTACTTATATATTGAAAGGACACTGATAGTGACTATAACTAAATAGAATTAAGTTTCTACTTAGGTTCTACAGTCAGCTAAAGAAACGTTATTTTTCTATCTACACATTTTAGAAAATATAATGTACGGATGCTCGCATCTCCTGTTGATGGGAAATCCTCGATGTGCGAAAAAGGCTCACACTTGGACTGTTTCTTTACGAGTCTATAATAGGGTCCCGTTTTCACCTAAAAAATAACAATACAACATTATGGATTTATAAATGTATAATAACTCCGTAAACAAAATGCAACAACTTATCAGCTGGTATTGTCAAGGTAACCACGTCGAGGCTGTCTACTTCAACGTCACCAGTTCCGAGTCACAAAAACAAACCTGACAAGGTTGAGCGAAATCTTAACACTATTTAATACAATTTGGTGATAAAATTAAGTGGAGTTTGTTAAACTAATGAATTGTATAGGACATTAATAAATAATAACATTTTATTACTCTCGAAAATGTAAAGCGCTAATTGTTAAATTGGTCATTATTTAATTTGATTTTATATGAAATATGATTTTATATGATTATATATGGCTCCAATTAATACCGAATGTAAACATAATGATCAAACTTAACGACACCGTATACAATTAGTTTAATGGATATGTGATTATTTTATGAGCTCGGAGTGGCTCGTGCTTAGTTATTTATAATTGTACATAATGATGTGAGATCGTGTTCACAAGTGCATGGCCTTGTTGGTTGATGTCCAACGCTACACGCGGAGAACTGAATGATTACAGATTAATATTTTTGCCGAATGTTAAATACTTTATTTCATTAGTCAATGGTACTTACAATAAAAATACTTTTATGGATTTCATTGTGGCTTATTTAATTATTTAACTAGCCCGACGTCCACCTGCGACCATGGTTGCTGTAAAGCTTCTGAAACGTCGGGTTAGTTAAATAATTAAATAGACCGCAGTAAAATCATTAAGAAAAGTTTTATTGTAATGAGTAACATTCACGTAAACTTAAGACATCAGTATATGGTCAACATTTGTTTGAAATGAAACTTATTTTAACAATATGTACTTTAATGAAACGGTTTTTACAAAATTTCGTAAGTGTTCCTTGCGGATGGCAAGTCAGCCATGATGGCAAGTCAGCGTATGATGATACGCTCACCGTGCCGGGGGGTCGTTTTTTTCTTACTGGAAACGTTTAGGTATACGTGTGTAAACGATGGTTTAGTAAACCTTCGCCCTAGCCTTATCCCGTTACTATGTCAGATGATATCAGAGTCGGCTGTCTAGGCTACGGGGATTTGACGGAAACACCTGTTTTTGCACAGAGCGACTGCCATTTGACATCTACAACCCAGAAGACAAACCTGTCATAATCCCAGATTTGCTCGAATTTGAATACACGAATCCGGGTTTCCTCACGACGTTAAACTTTTCCGTAAGAGCCCCTAGAAAATGTGCTTAAATTAGAAAAACTCATTGGTACCTGCCCATGTTCGAACGTGAACGTGGACCACCCGATTGGAGGCCCGAAACGCCAGGCCACCGAGCGTGTTGGTCAATGGTGTCATAAATGATTTGATAAAATATTTTTATTTGTTCGT